>JAQIWH010000998.1:0-36827 GCA_034695005.1 Cryptops parisi | reverse complement strand
CCAAAAGTTGCACAAATCAAAAATGGAATTACTCAAAACTCGCATAGAAAAACACTCAACGATCGCGTAAATTTAAATTCTCATAAATCGAAATTCGCATGAATCAAAGATGGATCCTTTACATTATTTTATTTTTTTTTTTATCTTTTGTTTTATTTATCTCATAGGGATCGTCACAAAGAGGATACAAACTGGTAAAATGTTTATCTATGCAAAATATGTTTTGTAAGTTGTGTTTTGAAATGGTTGCATGAGGAGATAACAAGAGGATTATGTGCATATAGTATATCTGTATGTGACAGTATATAAAGAGTATATGGTTAAAAAGCATTTTAATGTACTTGTTTTATATTGGTTGTGTATTGAAAAGTATGAAAATAATTTTATGTCATACCGTAGTGTTGCATAAAATATACTGTACAAACTAACCGTATACTCGTCAACAATGGCGGGGAAGCGTTTTCATTACGCAGTTCATTATTTCAACTCATGGCAAACTCTGACAACATTTGTCTGGTTTTACTCACGTTGCCAATAGTAAGCGATTTTTTCATTCCAGCACAGCATCCCATTGTTGGGATTCTATCTTGTGATATTGTTCATTGTTTTTATATTCGTTCCAAAGAGACATAATGACAAATAAAATCAGAAAAGGAAAACAAACAAAATTACAAATTACAAATGTAAAACTTATCTAATATCGGTGTTTACACTCAGGTTGTTATGGTGACAAAGGAAACTGTATAGTAGTTATCATTGATATTTATAATGAACGTCGTCACGACGTTGAACAAAATTGGAATACTATTGTAAATACACGATTATATATTTTTTGTCAAAATTTAATTTTTTTTTTATATTTACGTCAAAATCATTGAATTTCGAGAACTTTTTTTGAGATTATGTCTAAAAGGTTAATTGAATGGAAGAAATTGATTTTTTTCCATTTAAAGTGAGGTTTCAAATTAAATTGATAGGATGATTGCTCTCCATAGAAATTGAATAACTCGGTCACCCTCGTGCTTAATGGCTGTTTCACTAGTCTTTTGACACCCATTTAATTTGATTCATTTAACTGTTTGCAAGCGTGAAACTTTTATTTCCTAGTTTGTGTAGTTTTTCTTTTTTTTCACTTTATCTTTTCACACGTTTTATTACTTTTTTAACGCTTTTGGCGCTTTCTTTCACATTGACGTTCTATTTAAATGATACTACGTACGTATGAAGAGGCGCTTTTCTCTTTCTCTCTCTCTCTCTCTCGAGGCGATTGGGAATCTCGGCAGGTTTCTAAAGTAGTTTTGGAACGCGAATTCTTCGCCACAGCTTTCTAGTCATGGTGAGAAAGTTGCTGTGTTTTCGCCCGTTCCCAATGGCAAAGGTGAAATGAGAGGTCGGATCAATCGAGATTCGCTATAGTGTCATAGCTATTCTAAATCGTCGTCGTCGTTGTCGTTGGGGGGTGTTTGCGGTAGAAAACCGTTGTTGTTGTTGTTACTGCTTCTGTTGTTGTCGTTGTTGTTGTTGATGATGATGATGGTCGTGGTGGTAGAAGAGAATGAAGTCTGCCTGTTGTTGTTGTTGTTATTGTTGTTGGTGTTGTTGTTTGGGTGTGTTCACGGTGCAGCGCTTCCTATCGGTTGGCAATGGTGCAAAGGCCCATCAAGCGTCCGGTGGACTCGGATACGAAATGGCGGCAAAGCTAGTGAGCAGGGCATTCGTGGCATGCGAACAGGGGTGCGCACAAAATGCCAACCCGAGGAAACGCGTAAAGCGCTTCGAAAACGACCGTCCAACGACCACCCTCGGACACCTCCGCCTACCACACGTTTGGAATTCCTACGGGCAGATGAGCCGGCTTTCGATGACCCAACATGCCGACATGGTCTCCTTTGGTTGGTATTGTGTTGTTTTGACAAAACTAGTCCGAAAATTCCCAACGCGACTAGTGGCGGCAAACAACTAACAACAACAACCTTCTTGGACGTAAATTGTCTTTCGTGCTTTTTATTTTGTCTTTGCTAAATGAATGGTGAAAGTAGAAAAGAGAATGTCGAAAGAATAAAACAATGTATAATAAGAGACCGTATACAGCTTTCTATTTCCGTGTTAACGGTTTTGAAGTCTCTCGATTCACACGCGACTAGGACCCTAGTATAGAACCCTGGTGGTTTGCTTTTGAAAACTTTTCTTCAATGTGGCTGGCACGATTCTAATGTTTGTCGTTAGTGTCACACGGTTTGTTTCTGAGTTCTAACTTTATCAAAATATAATGTCGTTGTATCCGTTATCAATAATTTTATTTTAAAATTCTATTTTTATGAGGGAATGTTACGGCTGTAGTTTCTTTTGCTTTTTGAAGAAATTGACTCGTTTTATGTCAAGAGTAAATTGGGTCGCTTAATAGTTCTTTGGTTTTATGTGATCTGAAACTTTGTTGTAGGTGTTGCAGTAACAAAATAACAGTAAGACCATCATCGGTTGTAGAAACACCCGAAAGAAGTTTTAAAAAAAGGGGTCATTAAATGGAGATTGTTTTTGTTTCTGCATTGATAGAGTCGAATTTTCGAATGTTTTCGGAACATGAAAACGTCTTCGGAGGCTTGTTAATGTCGTTTGGTGGGAATTCGAAACTGTCCTTGCATCGAGTTTTTCTCCCAAGTTGTGGTGCAGTCGATCTTTTCTATGCGCTCGGGACTCTCGTTTTTTTTGTGTCCATTTCGATTGTCGTGTTTGTTCTTCGTCTGGAATGAAACAACCGTCATTAAGAAAACGCATGCTTCGATGCACGGTTCCGTCTTCGTCTCTTTCAACCCGTTTAGGTCTAAATGTCGTTGCTCAACCAACACACCATTATTTTTTTTGTGCCTCCAACATTGGCCCATTAAAATTTTTTTTCGTCAACCACCAGTTCCGTTAGAAATTTAATGCTTATCTTCTTTCTCGTTCTTTTACCACTTTTCGGTTTTTCGTTTTTATTTTTCGGCAACGAAAAGCTGTTACTTTTCATGCTATTTTCTTGCCCATTTCATTTCGTTGGTTCGAGGCCACCGAAGATGTTAGGTTTTAGTTTCTTATTTTTATTTTATCGAGTAGTTGTTGAGTTAGCTGGAGGGTCATCTGGAAAAGGTTCGTTTATTTACTATTCGTGTTTGTTCATCTGTTCAAGCAATTAGAATAAATAAACGAAGCTCAAGTGTCAAGAATCGTTAAAAAACACCCTAATCTCATTGGCAAAGAATACACCCTTACTTTCGATTAACACGTCAGCTTAGTTAAAAAAAAAGCCGAGTATAATTTAAAACCATGAGAACAAAAATTTTCAAATTTCTATTGTGTTTACTTCAAATTATTTTAATAGTTGTTTTAGTTTATGGTTGTGTTAATAGCAGAAATAGAACATATGACGATGATTGAGGAAGTCTTTTTTTTATGAGGTTCAAGTTGGGACAAAGTTTAAAATTTGTGTTTTTTTCCCATGCATCTTTTTCAGTCTATCGTGTAGATATTTCTATCGAAATTGGTGACGAAAGGCGCGAGACGTGATGAAAGGCCATTCATTTGGTGCCATAATAAGTTAGGGATGAGTGTAGCTGAATGTGTATGTGTGTGTGTCGTTCAGGTTTCATGTTTCGTCGGTCGTAACTCGATCCAGCCTTTGGGGACTGAATGATGTCGCCAGTCGAAAGGGTTGCGCCAATAAAATTGCCGTCACTTGAAAAATAATATTTTCTTCTCCTCGAGCTGTTCTAAAAGGTTCTCTAAAGGTGAAACGGTTGCCGCGATTGATTTGACACGACCGGTGCCGAGTAAGAAAAAGATAGAAGAAGAAAAAATGTATATAGCCTAGATTCACCCCGTAGCTTTTTTTTTCTTATATATATATTCTTCATACTATTTTTCTTTCTTCATACTAAATTTTTTTTCTTCTTATTTTTCTCCCTCCATCTTCTATCTAACCTTTCTGAATTTTTTTTAGTTGAAATTCGACATTCATCTAGGTTGGTTTCACTTTCTCTCGCCTCTTCTTCTTTCTCGCATATGTGTGTCTTCTTTTGAACCGAAATTGATCAAATTGATCAAATTCCTCGGATTGCTCGCGTCGAGAGCTTTTCAGAATTGCAGGGCGCCCGCCATTTCGAGCTGCTTGAATACACCTGAAAAGAGACAGCCAACCAACGAGCTCCTGCTCACAGAACAGTGAAAAGAGAGAGTCAACGAACGAACCATGCAAAGCAAGGACGAATAAAGAAGAAGAAGAAGAAAATGGAATAAAAAATAAAAATTTGAAGAAAACAAGAAGAAACGCGGAAACTTGCAAAACGAGAGATGAGGGGAAAAACAAAACATTTGAGTTTGTTTTTTTTTTCTTTCGGATTTAAAAGAAAATAATTTTTTTTTTATTGTTTTTTTGTCATCCACCTCTTAAAGAAAGGTCGGATCTCATTGGAACTCAAAACAAGCGCTTGGAAAGAAATGAATGTTTTGTTATTCGAGAAAGGAGAAGATTGTTCGTGAAACGACGAGTCAATGTTCTTTTAATGGGAAAGTTGATTTGTGAGTTAAAAAGTAACGGAAACATATTTCTGAATTTTTGGAAAAATTTGGTCAACCATTGACTGGTTGAATTGCAAATATAAAATGTCTTGGATGCTCTCTCGGAGTTAGGCATTTAGAATGTCTTAAAAGAGGATTTATTTTCTTTAGTTTAAAGATCGAAACACGACTGTTTGAAGTTATTCTTTTAATATCTAACATTTTTGTTTGATTTTAATACAAACGTAATTTAAATGACACAAGGAAGGATATTGATGTGCGAGGCACTCCGGGAAGAAAAAAGGGCTGCTCAGTTATTATACAAGGTGAGTTTTATCGTAACACTACCAAATATTGTGAAAACAAAGCATGTGACAAATAAATGTGTCGGACAAATATGGTTTGTGTATGATGGAACTTTCCAATGGTACTATTTCATTGATCTTGAAATTAATTTTCACGAAAGTCGCATTGTTAAATTTTAAACAATACGTCCTAGGTATCAAGTCATGTTTAGAAAGTTCTTTGCTATGATAATCTTATAGCAAATGTTGAAAGTGGTTGTCATTAGCATCGAGACATGACGCAGTTTTATGAGAATATGTGGCTTTTTGTGATACACTTTTCCTTTCACCATGCTTCATATGAAAAATTCCGACGAGGGTGAGGTCAGGAGACAAGGCAACCTTGGTGGTTAATAATGCGGGACCGCGATAAAATTTGTCCTGATGCTAATGTCGACTACGTTTAGCGCTTGCTGTGAAATCATCATGCTTTTCATATACCAAAGTATTTCCGTGTCAAATTCAACTGAATTGTGTCTATTAGTTTAAAAGTAATAAAATGCGGGGGACGACAGCGAGTGAAATACCCTGTATACGCATAACCTTAACGTGAATATAAACAGCTTTATTTCTTTTTTAACAACTTCCTTGCTTCCTAACAATATGTAAACGTAAACGAAGAATGAAAAGGGAGGGGTGTACATAAATGCACTATTCAGCTTCTTAATCAAATTTTCAACATGACTATTAATTTATAACCATTCCTGGAGTCATGCTAATTCAGATACTAAGTTTCGTTGAAATCGGTTTGGCTGTCCTTTATTCGTGCACGTACAAACAGACAGACGGACTTGAAAAAACTATTTCTATAGAATTAAAGTTGCTTTGTAATTGGTTTGGAATAATAACCTAAAGCAGAAAGGGATGCTATATTGTATTATATTATACTGTTGTATAATGTATAAATGGTACTAAAATAATAATAATACTATGATCGATAAATCAATATAAATGATTGGTTGGTTGATGAACTGCTACTTTGCTGGTTAGTGGACTGGTTAGTGGATTGTCTCTATCTAATTGAATGGTCCTGTTATTTGGAAGCCTTTTAAATCGGAAGGCCTTCAATATTTTAATTGTCGTTTCTCATCTTGGTATAATACAATGGAAGCTTGAACGCTGTTTGTGTGAAGCTTGGCCAATCAAACCTGAACCCACATGTCAATACTATCGATTATTCGTCGATCGATTAATTAAACGAATTGCGTAATTAACATTCAACACACTACATGGGATTCCATGTACAGGCTTTTCAATGTTTCTGAACTCTTTGGCTGAAGGAAGGGGGGGGGGCGATGACAGTGCAAGTGACAATGCACAGGAAGCATTAAAATCGTGCCTGGTGAACGGGGTCACAACAGTGAATCGAAACATAACGTTAGCCACGTCGATGAGTAAGTAACCTTTTCGATCCAATGACAAAAGTAGTCGATAAAGGAATTGGCGAAGAAGGAGACGCTATTTTCCACGTTAACGATGCTGTTGAAGCGGAGGGTGGGGGGGAAAAGAGTGGGGAGGGCTAAAGGGGAGTGTTGTGGCTTTCATTTTTCCCGCTTGGTGGCGCCACAGTTGCAACCTAATGTCGCGGCGTAAATAAACAGATTTAATGATGGCCATTTCGACTCGTCGTTGATTCGGCACAAGCCTCGTTTTTCTCCCTTTGCTGTTGAATGCAAATTGAAACGACGAAGAATAATAATAAGCGACATTATTTTACCTTTTTTTTTCTTTCGAGTTTAGTTTTATTCTCCTCGTTTCTGTTCCCGTCGTCGCTCGTTGTTAAATTTTTTTTTCTTCTTCTTTTTTCTTTTTGGTTATTAAACGTGAAGAAGTAGTTGAAGTGTTTTTCTGGCTAGTAGTATTGCCGTTTGCGAAATGACAGATCAAAGGCTAAGTGTCACGATGAGTTAAAGCTCGAAAGCGACCGTAGCTTTCAACCTATTTGCACGATATACTACTTGATGTGAGGCTCCTAAATGACATTGTCGTATGAGGTGACATTATTCTTTTTTTTAACCAAACGCATTTTTCAGATTAAAATGGAAGTCACACTGATGTGACATAAAAAAGTAGCAAACCACACGTAACCATTTATCGCCACATTCACGATATAAATTGGGAAAATTCCACTGTCCTAGATCAACAAACATCAGACAGAAACACAACTTACGTATTTCTTTATTCGTTTATATATTTTTTTAGAGTGAACAAGAAGTTCGCTTTCTTTAAGAACTGCACCGATCGGTTGTTGACATTCGAAAGCTTAGGATTACGAAAAGTAGATTCAAAATTTCTGTCGACTATAATGAAGTTGGAGAAGTAAAATTGGTTGTTGGAGTCCAATTTCATGGGTGTGTAATATCGATTGAACATTTTTTTTTATATCATACTGTCATTTGTCATACAATTCAGTGCGCTACGTTTATTGCGAGTTTCACCAGCAACAAATCTGAAACGTAGAAAAAAAAGAGGAGCCGTAATAACACGAAGACGAAGGTAGAAGGAGTGTAAGCAATATCAGATTAGGCTCGAATCCCTCACCATCTCATGGTAGTGTATGTACACGAGTCAGTGCGCATGCGCTGTCGGAGCCAACTAATCCTTGGAGATGGTGCTAGGGGGTTTGAAACAAAGCTAGCGAAGGGAGCCGACTTGTTCGTAATAAAGCCGTAGGAGGAATCAAAGACTGGTGATTGAAAAACCACGACTCGCAAACACCACCGTTTCCAAGTGAAATTAGAGGTGCCATTTCGGTTCGGCACACATAATTAAAGCTTGTTCTACTTTATCGTAAGAGAAAAAAGGGGATTGGAGCACAAGTCTTATCTACGACGTGATTTTTTTTTTTATATTTACACTACGACTGATTTTTTTTTAACCGAAATTTTTACGTTTGCGTCTTTACTTTTCTTTGCCCATTTCTTTGTTTTGCGGTTAACTAGTTTTTAATATTTTTTTTTTTTGCGTTGGTTTAGGTTGTCTCTTCTGCGTGTCTCAGCTAGGATAACAAGACTTTTTTTAGTAAACAAAGAAATCAAAGATTTTTTGTGGTGTTTTAAAATTCCGATTAATCTATAGTCTGAAACATGAAGTGACTTTAAACAAGTACATACTCATGTAGAAGATGAAAATGGTGTTGGCAAACAAAGAGATTTTAAATTTTGGAATTTTAACTTTAAAAGGGTTCGTTTTGGAGTTGATCGTTTGTTGAGCAAAGCAACGTCATAACTAAGATTTTGAGCAAACAAGTTTAAGCTACCATTGTAGCCATCGACTAAGTAAACCAGAAGAGAAAAATGAATTGGATCTTGTTGAACCACAGTAATTTAACTCACTCTTTACAGTTAGTGAGTTCGTGCATGAAATGAACCCAGTAGGTCGTGATCTAGGCATAGATTAAGAATTTAGTGGCTGGACCAATTAGAAAGACTTACACGACCCTGTGAACCAAGCGGAATAACATGCAAAGCTATGTACTAACCATACATTGGAGGACAATGTATATCAAATCAATCTTAATCATCGTTTTCTTAAATTGAAGTTTTTTGTCTTTTTGTCTTGGTATGTGGTTTAAGACTATCTAATTTGAACGAATAGAAATGGGTTCAAATTTGATATGATTTGCAAGACTTAGATGTGTAAGGCTTTTTTTTATTTAAAAAATGAATTTTTTTGTTCAACTTATTTTTATGTAATTACTTTTTATTTTTGTGAATTTAAATTTAGCGGGGATGATTAAGTTAAAGCTGGTAAGTTCCTTTGAATTTGGCTGGCGAATGGCAGCGAGAATCTTGTAGCAATTGCGAACTCATTAAGGGTTTCTTCTCACGTTTCCAATGTTTAATCGTTGCGTGCTCGCGTGGAACCCCAGCAGTGGGAGTTGGTTCGTCGCCATCTCCACTTCATCTATTTTTGATGAAAGGCGTAGAAAACACTTAATCCTCTTGTCGACAATATGGAAACCAAGTGGCATTAATCACAGATCACAGCTTCACATGATGAGGCTGCTTGTCTCCCTTTTCTTGTTTCATCACCACCACCAATAGCAGCATCCAGCTGCGTCATCATCACCACCACCCACCATCATCATCATCACGCGCAATCGAAGCTACGGCAGATATGTCGTCGTCGTTTGTCGTTCGTCGTCTTCGCCGCCGCAATGTGTCGAGGGGTGTGATGGGTTCGATTCCTGCGAGGCCAATTAAAAGCTTCACTCGTCTCGCTGGCTCGCGACCGACACACGTCGTTGGGCTTTGATGAAAGGCATTTTGCGTTGTTTCGTTTTCCACCGACGTCATTCACGCTTAATGTTTCGTGATTTTAAAAGGCACGCGACGACGACGACTCCTGTTAAAGGTTGTGAGGGGGGGAAGGGCACGACGAGCCAAAGGGAGCTTGACGCGAGCTTGATTAAAAATAGTGAAACACGCCTATCAAAGTGGCATTAAATGGGGGTCGCGAGGTCGTTCTGCGTCGGGTCTCGGTGTCACGTTATGCGCCCAAAGGCTGATCTCTACCTATAACCAATGATAAGCTCGAGATGCGTCGTTTCCCAGTTTGAATGCGTTATGGAAGCCTGATGTTAAAAGTCAGTCCTATCCATGAGTGAAAATACTGAAAATAATTTGGAAAATTGGGTTATTTGCTACAAAAGATCTATCATATTACCGTTTCTGTATAATCTTAGATTTAATACTTTCACTCACATTTCAATACAAAAACAGTAAGGATTGAAACACAAGGTTCAATCCTTGACCGTACCTCTACAGACCGTATCTCTAGAGGGTACCTCTACAGGGTACGGGTTTGTATACAGGGTTGAGCATGATAAATAATAGAATATAATTAAGGTAGCATGGTACTGAAAAATGTATTAAAATATAACAACAAAACAAGTCAAAGTGTGTGTAATACTGGATGTCGCCATTAACAGCCATTATACTGCATAATGGCTATTAATTCGTACACTTTAGACTACGGTACTTAAAAATATTCTACATTTGTTTTCTTTGGTTTGACTTTATCTTAATAAATATGGTTATACATGACTTTATCTTATAAAGTGTGTAAAGCTATATACACACTTTATTCAAAGTGTGTATATAGCTTTTTGTGATACCCTGTATAATGCCGCGTATGGCAACACACTGTAGTGCGGCTTCTCTGTAGTACAGCGGCGCTTTCTGCGGAAACTCGGTATAGTCTTTCCGCAGTTGCTATACTAAAGCTTAATTACAGCTCTTGGTATAGACTATGTAACCCTATTCGATATTATATTTATAAAATGACATTTCTGTCAGTGATATGTAAATGACATATTTTAATCGTCGTTATTTGCAAATATATCTTCATGCTGCTTCAATGTAATAATAAGTTTGCTAATTTTGTTTATAAAGTTTTTTAATTTTAGATTGGATTATGAATGGACTAAGCTTGGAGTGGGATCATTATGCCCACTCCATATATAATGATGTAGCGACTGTTTGTGGATTCTGTGGTAACTTTTTGATTTGGCATTCATCACAACGGATGTAGATACCGAAATCAAAGGGCTAATTGATAGGAGGCACGTGATGTCTCTCACTGACACCATGAAGTACGTTGACAGAATAAGGTTCAGATTCACTCGATATGCAGTCTTTTTGGTTCGATATGTTTAATTAGTGTGTATACTATACCAACTCATAATGAGTTAGAAATGTTTCATCTGTGTTATATTAACCGGAATGGAATTTACACGTGAAACGTTTATTCACGTAAATTGGTTCTTTTCAGTATTATGGTTTTCCATCCCAAAAAATAAGGACGCTACTAATATTATGGCTACATATTAAAATTGGGGTACTTTAAGAAAAACATTGTTTCCAGTTCCTTCAGGCTATTCAATTTAAGCGAAATTGTTGTATTTTACTTTCCATCAAAAACTTCGTCTAGGATTTAAGTTGTGTTGACTTAACGACGAAGAAAAAAAAATTTACAAAAACAAAAGTCCTCTCGGTTTCTAGTGTGTGTCTTGTTTTCTTTTGTTTCATCTGGAAAGATACAGATTGGTGAGCGGAAACCACTACCACAATGCAATGCTTCATCTCTGAAATGAACGCGTTTTTCTTTGCTCGGAGCATCACCGAAATGCACAAATCTCATTAGAGCGACCTCTTCTTTTGCACAGTCGAGAACACGAGCTAAAAACTTCTGATTGCAAAAGCTGGAAGCGACTCTGCTGCTTTTCTGTGGTAATAAGTATGCGCGTTAGAGCCTGAAGGGAATTCATCTTAGGCTTCTTCTTCTTCTTTCTTTCTTCTTGTTTCTTCGTCGTCTTCTTTTAAGAGGAGCCAAAGCTCGAATCATAAAATGCATAAATGCCCTTTGTTGTTTTTTTTCTAATGAGATTTTTCAGAAATTAATTTTATAGTATAATTTATTTACTTAATTCTACGAGAATCCAACGGAAATGTTTTCTTAATCTTTTAACTATTCCGTTAGAATAAGCCGATCTTAAGAATCATTATACTTGCAACTTTCTAGGAAGTTTTGGTACCAATACTACATTATTAATATCATAACAAAAATTTTGAAATTATTTTTACTATTCAAGGTTTTAATAACCAAAAGTTTGATTTTAGTAAGCAATGATTTTAATGTTTACTGGTGTGCTATTTCTGTCACAAGCGACGGTTAGGTTAGGTATGATAAATAAAAAGGGTGAAATCATTGAAAATGTTTTGTGTCGATTGATATAGATCATATCGAGTCAAACATCGATACTAACGACACAACCGTCGCACAAGAATTTTAGATTGTACTCACACTCTATAATTTAAAAACTTATTTCCAAAACATCTTAAGTCCATGCAATAAAAATTTTCAGGAAATGGTTTTATTTCGTAGACTTTGCCTTTAAACGTAGTTTTTGAGAGTGCTTCTCAGTAGAAAATAATAAGCTTTAAGTCTTGAAAATAAAATATTTGGAATTAACGATGCACAGAAAGTTTTCAGAACCTCTCAAAAATGATGAAAAGTGGAAATAAGACGTTTTGGAAATAAGTTCTTTAATTGTCTCATTATTGTTGTGACTAGTAACAGACCCGTTCCATGAACGGGTAACCGACCACACTATTTGGCCCACAAAATAAATTTGATCCGTCGTGATGTCAATTCACACCCACGACTTCAAACGTATGAATTCGCGTCATCACAACTTCGACCTTATTCATGAACCACGGGCGTAGCCAGGGTGGGGCAGGGCTTGTCTAATACCGAAATACAAAATATGTGCTTTACATATTATTTTGATTAATGGTCGAGTTGTACAGTCATAGTTTCATTACACAGAACTTTGATTTTTGATTCATAAGTTTTTTTCCAATAATATTAATTTATTTTCATTTTCTAATTCCAGGTAAGAATGAATCCTGTGGTTTTATTTTCCTGTCCACGTGTTGACATGATTTAAGGTAAGGTCGATGCTATATTGTGTTTTCTGGTTGCGAAACTTTTGTTGAAATGGTTGGAAAAACGTTTTTATATTTTCCACATCATTTACAAAAATTCGGACTACAGTTGGAAGGAGAGAAAAATATAATGCGGTTATGACACGCGTTGAAATGTCTAAAGGATGTTTGGGGGTTGAGAGGAAAAAAAAACACGAAACGGAAGCGAGCACAAATAAATAATGGATGGGTGTAGAAAGTGTGTTTACGTAAGCAGGCTTCATACATCATCGTATGTCGTGGACAAGCTGCGAACGTGTCTTTCTCTACCTGGGAGCCAACTTAATCTAAACAATGCGCATCGTTAATAGAGAAAAGACGAAGAAAAATGGCGACGGCATCAACATCCATCCTCGGATTATTCGCGGCTCAAATGAGTCCGATTCCGATGCGACCATCCATCATTCTTTTCTCTACCCCCCCCTTCTTTCCATTTCACTCGTTCAATCGTTCGCACTTAACACCCCCATCTTTTCACCACACCTCCGACGCGTTGTCGTTTTCGATGTTGTCATTGACGCTCATTTATTCACTTTCCTTTTTTTTTAATATTATTGTTTGGTTTATTCTTTTTATACGTTTGCCTGCTCGTTTCGATTATCATTAACGTTGAGGACGTTGATGGAATGGTATTTTATTAAATTTTTTGGAACTTTGAAAAATGTGCTCTATAGTAATGGCTAAATCACCAAAGAGGTGTGTAGTATTCTAAAAAAGTTGACTGGTTGTTCGGTATAAATTTTCCCGTAAACATTTTCAAATTTGCCGCAATTTATTATCCAAATTTTTTGCGGGGTCAAGTGAAAGTGACGTCATAAAGGGAAAAACTACGACGTTCGTCACTATGTTGATGGAATGGTATTTCAATAAATTTTTTGGAACTTTGAAAAATGTGTACTGTAGCAATGGCTAAATCACCAATGAGGTGTTCAGTATTTTAAAAAAGTTGACTGGTTGTTCAGTATAATTTTATAAATTTCCCGCAAACATTTTCAAATTTGCCGCAATTTTTTTCCTTCAAATTTCTCGCGGCGTTAAGTGAAAGTGACGTCACAGAGAGAAAACTACGGCGTTTGTCGCTATGTGTACGATGGTTAAAAAATGTGAACTTTAGTGAACATTCTACTAAGTCTTTTTTTGTCAATTCAAGCAAGTTGATGGTCTTACTACTGTCGTTTAGTTGAAGCTCGTGTTTTATAAAAGTATGGTGTTGTAGTAGAAAATGTTGCGGTTGATTTTTTATTATTATTTTATTTTAAAAGGGCTGCGTCTCTGAGGAACATATGCATGTTTATTTTATTTTATTTTATTTTATTTTATTTTGCACGGGCCATAAGGTCCAATTCCATGTGTTAAATACAAAATTGCATCAAGCAAATAAAATATGCTTAACTAGTTTCTATTTGAAATAATGGCAAATGGGTATACAGGAAGTTAATTTTCAGATGAAGGTAATTGATCGGAGATAACTAGAGAGAGAATTTCATACAGTGAAGGTATTCAAGGGATATCTATTAAAAAAGTGATTATTGACATTATTGAGTATGGTCAGTTTATATTCGTGAAGATCACGTGTGTTGGAATTATTAAGCATGCATTCACGGATGACATGGAGAGGGTGTTGCGCATTGGTTAATGCCTTAGAAAACTCAGAGACGGTGGTACTTAACTAATTTGCAAAACGGTTAATTTTATGTCAGGTATAAAGTTTATGTGAAGCTAAAAGAACAAATTGAGTAATGGAAAAGCGTAGGTGATTTTGTTTCTTTCCAAGGTCGTTGCTTTTGCTATGGCTATTGTTGTTTGTTGTTGTCGAACGTGCTGTCAGAGGTTGTTTTTACTGGCACCGAATAGAAAATTGAACCGATTCAATTGCTACCTCGTTTTCGTCGAATTGTAAAGAACGAAAGAAAAATGGAAGCAAAAAAAAATACAACATCTAAGGCGCATCAGTAATAGGTGATTGCTCTTGTACTTCTTGAAAAAAGAAACGTTGCCAAACGAAAATGGAAATTGGAACGTTGCGCAAAACGCAGTCACTTTTTTTTTTATTTCTAGTGCAAGATTTTTGTTTGCCTTTTCGTAAACGGTGATTTTCACACCCTATAAACGGAGGTGAAATTTTAATCACGAACAAGGACAAAGCTGGCATTTATTGATAGTGACGGTTATTTGGTCGGAGTCACCAGATTGACGAGCTAGTGAAAGTGTGGAAGAACAAAGAAAAATAAGTCGCGTGGTGTAAATTTAGGCAAGAAGTTGGTTCGAAGCGAAACTGTCGCCTCGGTCGTTGTTAGAAGTGCTAGTTGTTGGCATTCTTCCATTTTTCTTTCCCGTTTTTTTCTCACTTTTTCTTCTTTTTCTTTTGCTACCTTCCATCCATCCAGTTGCTGATTTTTTCTTTATTTTATATATATATATATATATATATAAATATATAGTTTTGATGTTTTCTTCCTTAATCGGATGCTCTAGTCGGTCCCAATGATGACCTATTGCAGTTGGAGTTGGGTCGTTGTTGGACAAAAACAACTCGAACGTGCGTGCTACGTTGACAGCTGCAACGCATAGTGAGTTATAAAATAAATGATGATACTCGCCAATAATAGTAATACAGTAATAATAAAAAAAATAAGAGTAGAAAGGGGCATTCGGTAGAAACCGATCATCGTCTTGTTCGGATCACTAACAGATGGTTGATCGATTTCAGTGGAGCTAGTCAAAAACGCCACGAGCAGTAGTTCTTTTTTCTAGACGGTCGTCCATCGACGCAAGTTAAAGATTTTTTCTTTTTTATTTGAAAGGAATAGAAAGGAAAGTGAAGTTCAATTTAATTGGTGGATGATGGTTATTTGTGCGTACCTTTCGGTCGAAAAGAGGAATGAAAAGCCCGACTCGTTTAATCAAACTTCTTCTTTTCTGATTTGGCTTAAAATCGAATAATCCGATGTTTTCTGTATTGTGTATTTTTGACAAAACATGTTCAGAATGTTAGATTTGGAATATGAAAGAATTGTGTTGTTGGGAATTAAAATGACTTCCATTTCAAATGCTGAAAATGAAATTTGAGAGAAATGTTTGTTATAAAGGTCGCGCGACACGGGCAGTTTTGATGTGACAATTTAAACAATTTGTGGACAACTCTGACGTCAGCTCCTTGTCAACCTCTTTTCATTGGTTGGGCAAGTAGCGACGTCAGTTTTTACCACCCAGGTGGCCATAAAGGACATAATTTAAATTAGTTGTTTAAATAATTTAAATGTACTGGCTGTGTTGTACCTTTATCCATTGGATGTATATTTCTAAATAAATAAATAAATTCGCTAAAGTTATTTATCTAATTTAATAAAAGCTGTCTATTATTGGTAAAATAAAATACATTTCACCAAATTTGTCAAAAAACAGTGCATTCTGAACATTCGCGAGTTTTATTCGTGAATAGACAATCCTAAGTTATTTTACATTAACTTCTCACCTTCCGAAGTTATCCAGTTCATTTCTTAACGTTTTAATACTTACAATACCCCTATGTTCTAAACTGGATCGACTTTAAGTTAAGTACCGGTACTAAATTTTGTGAAAATCGGTCAATTTGTGTGGTGCGTGATGCTCGCACAAACAGACAGATGCAAAAAAAGAATTTAATTCACATAGACGGAATGCTTTTTTTGTGTGCATGACCTGAATTTATTTCGACAAGCTTTGTTACACATTTCTATCATACCCAATAGGCGTGAGATTTATAAAAGGAAAATTCTACGAGTCGGCTTAAATGAGAATTGTTGCTTAGTCTCGAGCTGGCTGGTATAGACCTAACTAGGGAACGAGTTAACGAAAATGCAGTTTCGTTTTCAACTTGGTGGATTTACGATGGTGGTGGACGGGTGGGTTTAAAACGCGAACGAGTCTTTTCATATGTTCAGGTTAGCTCTGGTTGTCTGGACTAAGCACGTGTTTAGAAGACCGTAGGCTATTACTAATCCATTAATGTTCACGCTCATCATCCGACGTCCAACAAACTCCTCATCTCCACGATGCCACTAAGTGAAATTTAATAACCATAACGTTTCAGTTAATAAATAGTGGCTTTCGCTACACTCTTTGCGTGCCCCGAAGAAGAAAAGTCAACACGAATACCGCCAAAGAGTGGCATGAATCAGATAGTTGACTTATTGCCTCGTTCGTTTCCAAATCTCCTACGTTTATCCCCCTCGGAAATTTCCAGCACCGAGAAGCAGAGAAACTTTCCATCAACATTCGCCATTTCAACGTGTGCCATTCATTACCACGCAAAACTAGGCTTATCTTAATGACGTAGTAAAATAGACCATATCGTTATTTAGCGTAAATTCACGCGCGAAAGCTTTTCTTTTTGCTCAATGAAGAAATAACTTAATGTGGCATAAAACGTAAGCATTAATACAGTAAACTCTTGCTAATCCGGCCCTCAATAATCCAGACTTCTCAAATTATCTGGCTTCCATTCGTGACGTAAATAAAATAAATTAAACTTTTTTTTTTAAAATAAGGCTTTTATTTTGCAAATGCACTAAAAGTTAAAAAATTAAATTTTCTTCAGTATCCTAAAATTGTTCTTAACACACATGACTAAAACTGTCATGTGTGACAGTTTTAGTCACACATGACAGTTTGTGACTATTATGACCATTGCTCTTCTTATTCTGTTAAACAGTTGATAAGAAGAGGAATTTTTTATTGAAATATAGTCATTGTGTCAATTTACTGGGTCTATGTTATTGATCTTTAATGAGAGCTATGCTTCTCTAGTTATTATTAAGGTGAGAACCAAACTCTGTACTATTATAGACTATCGCTATAATTGTTATATTTATTTGTAACATTATATACTTGTATAATGTTGAACATGCTACCATTTAATCACTTCATTACCGTTGATTTTTGCACGTAGTATGTTGATATGGTTGACGTAAGAGCGAAGAATGCTTTCATAGTCTATTATGAATTCATTAACGGTTATTGACTATACGAGGAGTTTGGTTTCATATGGTTAATACGAGAACGAAAACTTTTCTAGTCCATTAGGAAATTTAAATTTCAGTACTTAGTTATTTTTTGAATTAATATTTAAACCACAAATTGTTTAACGGGTAGTTTTTTTTTTGTATATTTATTTTCTGGTGATGTCCATGGTTGCATGGTATTTCTCTGTTGACACTTTGCATTATTTAGCTTTGTTGTTAGGCGAAGGAAGGAAGTGCGGTTTTTAATTATGATTATTAATAATAATACAGCCGAGTGACGTTCGGCTCGTTTTTCTCGCCCAGGAGCTGGGAAGCGTGAAAATGTGAGATGGTGTTAATGGAAGGAAATTCCAACCGGCGTTTCATTAATAATTGTTGATTAGTGGAGCGGAAACCGCTAGTGAACAATCTCCTCCCCCCTCGGTATAATAGTACGTTAGGAGAACGAAACCCATTGCGCGTGCCATTTGTTACCAATCCATCTTGCCTGCAGATGGGACAGACGTTGAAACTAATACAGCCAGTCGGTGAAAGATTAGACAGCGACAGACCCTCTTTATCTATCTTGTGACATCTTTGTTTGGATAATGGCTGCAGTCGAGATTAACCATTAGCCTCATGGACACGGCGATACTAATGGGGACGCATTATTTCAGTGACAACTCCGCGTTGCCCATGAGTCATTTTGAATCATTAGGTTGGTTAGATGTATAATTTACTGTATTTCATACACGACGATTACTCGGACAATTTTTTTGGACATTTGATTAAAAAACAAAACAACGATGTTGCACGTGACTATTTTAATTTCAAGGATGGGTAGAATTCGCATAACGATAAGTCGACTTAAATATACTGTAAAATACAATAGCCGTCTAAGGGAAAATGAAGGTGCTTTTCAGTTACTTGTGAAGCCGCTTGTGACGCTAGTGCTGGCTAATGCTGGCATGGTGTAATCGACCGTTTTGTGTTTTTTCATATCCCATTAGGTTAGGCAAGTTCTCGGCCGAAAGCTCAAGTTGAAGTCATGGCTAAACATATACCATGTTTTTGTCAGCCAAATGGTTAACCATGTTATTGTTAGCCGTGTTGGAACTAGCCACAACTACCGAACCTAGTGGGATGTGGAAACATAACGTTCGATCACACATACCAGAATTAGCGCCACAAGCTGCTTCACAGTCAGCTGAAAAGTACCAAAATAAGCTTTTCACGTGCAGTATGATATAGTTGAACAGATGTCATGAATGATTTCGGCGTCATTGCTTTTGCAGTATTTATCATGTATTTTTTTATGCCATGACTTGTTTGGTTTCCAAGGATCTTAAAAACATTCACTAACGCATTAAAAAACATTCTTCTTATCTTTGCTCCATTTTTTACTGTTTCCTTTTTTTATGCTAAGCTTCATATTTTTTTTGCATGTGTCAATTTTTTTTTGCGCCTGAGTGTATACATTCTTGTGACGTGTGTCCTTCCGACGTCGGCTGTCCTTTGTGGGACGACTTTGTTTGCATTTAAAGTGATGCGATGGGAAGATAGTTGCAAGTGAGATATTTATCGAGAGTAAACAGATCGAACATAAATTGGTTTACTAGCTGATTTCATTTTTTGTTTTTTGTTTTTTTTACTCACTTTTTCATGTTTGGTGTAGCGTTAAAATAGAAAGTCTGTTTTGGTGACGATGAAGAGCGAAAAGAATGAGAAAACGTTCCCGTTTTGTAGTTTTGCTTGTCGGCGTTTTCAGTTGACATGTGAGTCATAAGCCTCCTGAGTTTTCAAGAGAAACGAATGAAAAAAAAAATATATGAAAAATGTAAAAAGAACCTTCTCTTTTGAAATGTGCTGTGCAATGATGTTGACAACGACTGAAGTTCTGGAAATGTTGAGAATGTTACAGCGTTTTTTTGTTGTTGTTTGTTTACGACGTTGCCTTAAACGTAGAAGGAATGTTGTATGTTTGTTATTTTTTTCCGCATTGTAAGAATAACCAATATAGTTTAGATGAGAATCTATTAGAGATCTCGAAAACGTGAACTCAAAAATAGTTTCTTTGTATGTGCCTTGTTTATTATGTAGGTAGGATATTGGATTCCTCGTCTTGAATGACTTTTTCTCGTTCCATAGTTCGAAAACAAGAATTTTGTGAACCGAATATTTGAAGAATTCCTAGTTTCATCATTAATATTTTTTTTTCTCATTTCGATTGATTGGTAGAGAAGCTTACAATGTACTTATTACAGTTGTTAAAAATGATTGTGGTTCTGATGTTTCACTCAATATAAGATGTGCCAAATGAACCTCGAAATGGCATGAATCATTATAAATTAATGAAAATGTATGATAAACCAATCCATAATGTAATTAAGTTTGCGCAAAGCTTGAAAGGTGTTTAACATAATGATAAACATTATTACTAATTCTGTTAATATTAAGGATTGTGCAAAAATCTTGTTGTTGGCTACCGATCATTAAAATAAGTGAAAACTGTTCAATCAAGAACAAGCAACTAATCAAACTATTTATCTTTATTTATTTTTTTGCTTTATCTTCTTGGTTAGGGAGTTTATTTTTAATTTTATTTGGTAGTCAGTCATGTATACATTACTGGTGTGGTTGCTTTAATAGTTGATCCGGTTGACGAAGTCATTGATTTTGTGGTCGAGTCGATGTATGTTGTTCAGTAATTTATCGTTCGATTTTACATTTGATTAATTTATATCTGTTTTCATATTTATAAATTTGTTTAGGTAATTGTAGGATTACTATGTATAACTAGATGTAAGCACCGTGGTTGTTACGGTAAACATGTCGAGTCCAGAAGTGAACCTCGTGTTTAGACTCGTGTAGCTTCGCAACGCCGTGGATTATTAGGAATCATAATAACAATCTTGATGTACACAAAGCGTTCTAGAGAGATAGATACTGTACGATGACAGACAGATCATCTTGTATCTCCTATATAGTTTTCCAGCTCTTTGTGAATGAATACTGTATAACGCTCTTTGTCGTTAGTAACTGGTTACTAAGTACCGTAATAATAGAAACACAGCTATGAAGATTATTGCTATTACTAATTAATAATAGAAACAAACACAACAATGAGGATTACAATATTTCTAACACCCGTCATTGTTGACGGGCATACAGTTAGTTATATACTGTATAGTAATTTTGAAAATTATGGATATTGTTTTTCATTTACTGTGCATTTAGCTTTGAAAGTCACTATGAGGGCGATTATGATAAATATAAATGCAAAGTTGTTTCTATTTTGCTCTGGGGTCCGTAATTCATCACATCGATGATTCGTAGTTTGGAGTTTTTTTTGACTTGATTTCGTCATCGGTTCTATTTTCAACAATACAAGTTTTTCTCAATGTGGAGTAACTACACATTTTCTCTCCATACCTTCGAATCATCGAAATGGCGAATTACGGACCCTTGGCGTTAATGCCTTGGAGATAAAGTCGTTCAGTGAAGAGTAGTATTTAAATATTAATACTGTATCAAGTTTGATGAGTAGGGGGTAATGAGGGTATGATTTCGAGGCCACTGGAAGCTAGGTAGGGGGGGCGGTGGATTTCTCTGGCGTTTATCCAAAGGGTATTAAGCAAGGCATCGAGTGATAAATCCTGTTTCGATGCCCCGCAATATAGATGATAGTAGGAGACAGTGATGGACGGCACCTTTTAACTCGCTTCGCTTTTTCGTTTCCATCTCTTCCTCCTCCTCCTCGGCTAAAGATTTACGCCTTCTTCTTCTTCTTCTTCTTACGTCTCCTCCTGGGTTGGTTTCATTGCGTCTCCTAACGGCGAAAAACATTAGGAACGACACGAGATTCTCGTGTTGCGGCAACATTCCCGACGGAAGACATTTCTCTACTTTGTTTTATTTTATCCCTCTCACTCTCTGTTTCATAGCTCTAAACTAGTAAATTTGCCGCAATGTTTCTCTTTTTATTTTTGGTTTTCTTTCTTTCTTTCTTTCTTTCTTTCGGAAAGAACTACTAAACAAAAAAGGAAACTTGGATTGATGGTTAGGTTGTGACAGAATACAGTTTTAAAGATACTCTGGTGGTGAGGTTTTTGTGTTTTCCCAAGTCGACAAGGAAATAAAAAGTATAAGATGTGTAATTGAGTTTGGATTCGTTAGCTGTGTTATTGTTCTTTCTTGTTTTGAAAGAGGGTAGAAAAAGAAATTTTCGCTCCGGGAGATGAGAACGAAGAGTGCCATAAATTAAGAGAGATCGGGTTGGTTGGGAAGGAGGAGGAGGTTATTTACTCTTCTTTTTTTTCAGTTTGTTCTTTTAACTCGGGTTTCATGTTTTGGTATTTGGTCTATCTCGGATTGCACTTTGTTCGTTAAAGATATGATAAATGACTACGAGGAATTTGGTTTAATGAAGTCTCGGAGTTTGGTTTCATGAACCAAATAATAATCTCGGGTCACCTTCTCACTTAGCATAAATGCAGGCATTATTAAACAGATTGGGTAACAAAAGGGTTTTTAAAAACCCTTAAAAATATCATTGTTGGTAAATTTAAAATTTGATTCGATTTTTGTTTCGAGATTTGACGATCGGTTAAGTCATTTGTTGAATCGTTATTTAACAACTCGAACAATATCATGTTCATGACGTCACTTGACACGTTTCAAATGTGGAATGGGAAGTCTAATAAAATTGAAACTCGATGGTTTTATATGATTACGTATCAAATATGAAGACATCTCTTGTTTTGTGGTCCCGTGGCGTTCTGGTGGTTGATGATGTTCACCTCTGGTGTGAGAGACAATGGGTTCGCCTCCCGCTTGTATTCAGTTTGGAGTCTGAGTGTGTGAAGTCACGGGGACAAGTTTTCTCGGGGTGTTTCCGTTTCTTCGTGCACTATAAAATCCTCTCCCTCCCCATCACTCTCATCTTATCGGCATTTTGATAATTTCTGAATTAAACTCGGAGGACAGATGACAAACCTAACCGCATTCGGTGGCCTCGTTAAAATCCAATTACATATTACTTTGTTTTGTTCTATTACACTTTTTAAATATTAAAAAATAGCATACCATCTTGACAGGTGAATAGTAGACCTATAGGCTATTTCCAGTAAGGATTTAAACGACATTTCTTTTCAGTTTTTGAGATACGTTTTGATGCATGTTTCTCAAACGCTAGTGTGGTGTCTCCTCAGCAGGTTCGAGCACCGTAGTTTCGTTATGTATATGCATGAAGTCCTAATGAGATCCGTTCAGTATATAAAAAGGTTGACTTTAGCATCATTGGTATTTAGCTTCAGTTTTCCGTTCAGGTAACGGATGTGAGTACCTAAGTGACATTTAAAGAGTAATTAATTCAAGCAAGAAAATTTAGTTATTTTTTAATTTTTGGTTAAAGAAATACTCAGAAAAGGTCTTTGAAACTGTAGGTACGAGAAACGGTTCTTTACCTCGTTGGGGAATAGCGTTGGTTTTGCTAATAATGCGGCCGAAGCTTTAACTCGGCTGGCAAAGTAACCGCAAAGGTTGTAGCTGATGAAAGGCCTAGTTCATCAGGCAGCAATCTGTTTTCCGCGCCACCACACCTTAAACCCACACACGATCTTCCACTACCAAGTACTACTACTACTAGTGCCGTTGCTGCTGCTGCTGCTTCGAATCAGCAACTTTTACTCGTACTATTACTTTCCCTCTTCCCCCCCCCCCCTTTCGATTCCACTACGGTGGTTATAGTAGTAATACTAGTAGTGATGGTGGTAGCGGTGGTGGTGGTAGTGGTAGTTCTAAACTCTGTTGATTCATCACGAAAGCGCGTGCGTGCAACGGGACTGATAGGCAAAGGACCGTTGCTGGGGAAAGAGCAGACGCTTAATAAGCAAAGTGGTCATCGACAGCCCAACATACACGTAGTGGTGGTAGTAGGCTGGCGAAAGGATCGCTATCGATTGGTTGGTTTATCGGCTCGTTTGCACCGGAGGCCCTGGCGACAGAACGCGTTGGTGGAAGTAGTAGCAGTAAATCCCTTTTGAAAGGCGACGTCATAAAAGCGGCTCGAGAATCCGGTCGTCCGTTGCCGCTCGCTTTTCCACACATACACACACACACACACACACACACAACGGATGAGCTTTCCTATCGGCTGTTGTTTCAGGCAGTGTCCCCTAGAATGGCCATCCGCGACTTTGACACCGAAGAGTTCTGTTGTCGCATATTTTTTCCCTTTAACTTAGAAAAGGCTGCGATTGGTAAAACACTCACGAGCTATGTTAAGGAGGTCTATTGTAGTCGGGTTACGAGTGAAACGTGAAAGACCGCCACATGGACGGTTGTCAGATAACGTGGTTTTTATTTTTTTTGGTCGTGTTTATGAGGATTTTCTTGTCCGTTGACTCGTTTAGTATCGAGGTTGATGAGATGTAAAAATGCAAAGTGGCCCCGACCGAATTTAGATTGAACGGACTTCGCAATGACCGAGACTAACGCGGTGCACTCGGGATCAAACAAGGTTTGTAGTATTAGCTGGGGCTAGAACAATTTGACTTTAAAGGTCAAATTGGTTTTTTATATAGACTTATCTTAGACACGCCAGTTTCATTTTGCTCGTAAGAAACAACTCTCAGTTCTGCAAGAGCCGTGTCTGAACTCGGTAGCCGCTAAGGGATTAGGTTGATCTAAACTTCACACTCGTCGAAGAAGTTTCTCTTAAATGTTGAACCAAGTCGAACACTTGGCAATAGGGCTAGTAGTCACTACCGCTACTACAACGGTAGTAGTTTTCTATGTTTTCTATCCTTTTATTTCTTTTCTTTTGCGAAGAAGCTTAAGAAGGGCCGTTCATCTAAGGCTCGGGCTGTTGGGTCGTAAATCTGCCAACTCCCAGGTTGGGGTTGGGGGGTTGAGACCTGGGGAACTCGCAAACCCACCGACGAAGGAGGAACCCCCAACAGCGCGGTCGAGCCTAGACAAACAGCGGGGCTGACATAACACGCACGCGCGCTTTACTGGTTTTCCAAGGAGGAGGCAGTGGTGTGGTGGAGGGGGGGGGCATACAAAGGGAGTGGTGTGGAAGAGAAAACCGAGCTTCATCAGCATTTCAAATGAGTGGGCGTTGTTTGTTGCCTCGTGGATTATCCCGCAACGGAGCCTGGGGGGTAAAAGAGGGGGTTTCTTGTCGTTTTCTCTCCCCACCCACCTGAAAGCCGCTAACGACGAGGCGGAAGGAACACTCTTTCCCACCAAATCCATTATTCTCATTCTTTTATTCATCAGCTGGATCTCCGTAGCAAATTACTCGAGAGAAAGATAGAAGGTGGGTTTGGGGGGAGATGTTGGTTGGTTTGGTGTTGTTCCATCGTCGTCTTCTCTTTTCGTCGGCATCATTGGTCTCGTTCGGATCTCTCGTGGAAGAAAGAGAAGATAAACAGGGAATTGGCGTCTTCCGCAACAGCCGTCCCACTTATCTCGATGGTAGTGTTTAATAATAAGATACTCTCTCTCGTTCACCAACTGTACGGTGAGACGTATCAGCTATTAAGTAGAGTTTTCCAAACCGAAGTGACATTACGAATTGAAATAGATAACGCTAAGCGGAGGACTTAAAAAGCTGTTGGGTTGAAAGATAAGTAGTGCTCATCATTAGAAGATACGCGTTTATAATTTACTTTCTCGCTCAGAAAAAGCCGGTGCCAACAAAATATACCTTACAAAATTGATACACAGGTATATATAAAACCCCACATGTAACTGTCTGTGCTTCTGTGTCTATTCATGTAATAAACTATGTAATTTATCAGCGAAAATAACGAGATAACAAGATAACCGACCTTATAAACTACTTCTGTATATTTATCCAAGGGTATCGTAGCGGGCTTTACACCGAAATGTAATTTGCAGAAATTAAATATACGAAAATGAAAACGTATCCCAATTACAGTACAGTTGAAAAGTAACAAGGATGATAATAAATAAATTTATTTTTTGTTTACGTTCACATTGGCGTTGTTAGGTAAAACATTATCTGAAACAGTTTAGTTCCCGTGATACAGCACGGGAATTGAACCGTCGGTTGAGATTACTTCTAGAATCCAGGTGGTTACTATACGAATCACGGGGTTCACTTCTAGTTCTATCGTGTAATTTTTGTTTTCTAAGTTTTGCCATCACCTATCGTTGTGAATTCAAAATTTTTACTTAAAGCGACTGTCAATTTGATTACTAGTAATTCGTTGCCAAACTCTGTTAATTTTGTTTTTTGTTTATTGTTTTTTCATAAAAAAATTATTATATTTAAATTTTCTAGTTTGTTGCTTGGACCAGTGATTCGTTAGTTCGCAAAGGCGGAGATCGGATAGCTCCGGCTATCGTTAATCGTTCACGTGCATCGATATCCAGAATTCTCAATTCCGTCATAATTTTAAAATTTAAAACAAAATTCGTCAGTGTATTTGTTTGTTTGGCTAATGTTTGAACGATGAAAACGATTTAGGCAGAGATATTATAGGTTAAAATCAGTTCACCGAACGTCATGCAAGATTCCAATTTATTGAGTTAGTATATATTATGCACAAAAAAACTATGATTCGTTTTAGAAGTAGTTTAGAGCTTCCATATTCTTTTGTCGATTCCACTATCTACTTTTTTCGTATTGTCGGAATTTCATTTTCTCAGTTGAACGAGATTTGCTTCGAATTCGTGTTCGTGGTAGGTGTGTGTTTGGGAGGGGAGAGGGTATGTGTTTGCAACAGCCCTATCTTTTGGGTAGAAACAACGTGCTAGGTGGATTATCGCAGTCACGCTGCTTACTCGTATGTCGTTTCTACAACTTCCTCATCGCGAAAAACGATCTGATCTGTTAAACCGAGCTCGAAATTTCTCCCTCGTCTAATGGTGCTGAATAAGATAACGGCACGTGTTTGGATAAGCCTTTTCACTTTGCTGGCAAGGTAAAGAAAGGGAGGAGAGGGTCGAAGAAGAAGAAGGAAAGAGAAACGTTTTAAAAGTATTGGATCAGCTTCTTTTTTCTTTTCGTTTTGGCTTCAACTCGTTTTGTTTCTTCTTCTTTTCTACAAGTTAGTAGTACCAGTTGTGTGTGTGTGTGTGTGTGTGTTTTTATATTTTTAAAGCTTGCTAAAAGCGGTGGGCCAATCGGTTGGTTCGAATTCGCAAAACGTTCCTGCTGCGGGGCTTACGTGTTCATTGAACACAACGAAAGAAAAAGAATTGGATAAAGAGGTAAAGAAAGGAGGAGAAATGGTAAAGAAAAGAAAATAGCTCCCCCGTGGGGAATAACGGGAGACGAAGGAACTCTAAAACTTTGCAGCATTTGGCCATTCGGCGATTGCGCCCCCGAACGAAATGCAGGGGCGTTGAGCCTGTTCGTTTTGGCGTTAGTAGTCGTAACCCTTTACTCGCTTATTTTTATATTCCACCTCGTGTGTAATACAATCCCATCTGTATCTTGGGTCCAAAGAAGAAGGTAGCTCTGATTTATAGCTTTCCCGGCCAACTTTTCATTCTGGACAACTTTTGGCCGCGGCTACTGTCTCAATGCTCAGAAAGAATCAGCTGTTAAACATTGTGTTGGCACGTGGTTAAATATAGTCACACGAGAAGGGTGGATGGCAATGAGACTTTGATGAGGTGCAGACAGCACCAAAAACATCCTGCAACCGGTGGAACTGTGTCCAATTTGAGATGGAAAAACACTATTTTATCTTCGCAGCTTCTCTTTTGCAAAAAAAAAACAAAAACAAAACGACTATGGCGCGTAATCAGAACAAAATACAGACAGAAAAAAAAATGTTGGACACTGTCATTGTCAATTTGTCCAAAACATGTACAAATAACTTGTGATAGTTTCACGTTGCAATTAAAATGTCGTTCCATAAATTACCGGGGCTTAAGTGATATTAAACGATAGCGGAAGTTTTATGTTCATCTAATAATGTGGGGTTTGACACCAATTACGATAATACACATCCGAGTTGGCTCAAAAGTCACACCCTGTCTTTTTAATTAAAGAAAACAGTGTTATATCAACTGAAAACATGATGTATAAAAAATACAATGTTACGTGTAATTATAAACTTGCAACAGTAAGCGTTCTATGTCAGGACTAAAACCCAAATAACTAACTAACTCTATGTTAGGACAAATCCTTTTTTTTTACAAGAGAGAGAAAAATATTTTAAAATCGGATCAAGCAATAACAGTAAGAAAGGAGTAACGAAGGAGATAGTTTTTTTTTAGCTAGTGAACAAACCCAGTTCGTGATAAAATGTTTGCGGTCACCGGTTGGCCACGACGAGCAAGTCAACTGCGACAACTGCGGGTAGTAGCTATTACTAACATGATGAGTATCCTCCACACGAGGTAGAGGAGCTTCATTTTTATCTCTTTGTTGGTTGGGTTGTCAGGGCAACGAGGGGTTGTCGTCATGGCCGACTGAACGTGGGCCACGGAAGACCTACTAATGACATAGACGGTGCCCTCGAAGAAAATTTGTCGACACCAACGAAATTTTTCCTTAAAGCCAAAAGAACCAATGGTTACAAAAAATACCCCAGACTACTTACTTACTCATACCATTTAGCTTTAAAACCCAAAAAAAAGTAAAAATGTTTTATTTTTGTTTTTTTCACTAGTATAAAAATGGCCTCAAAGGAGCAATAGTCGTGCTGTGTGACTAAAGTAGGATTTTTGTTAGAAATGTAATTTATCATATATATTACGAATTTTTTTTCTTCTAAAATCATTATGTTTAATTGCATCGTTCGTTAATTTGCAGGAATTGACAAGTTGAAGTTTTATATTTTTTATTTTGAGTTGAAGTTCAGTTTTTGATACAAAAATCCTCTGCAAAAAAAAAAGCTATTAGTGCTTTTACCAGAAGAAAATCAGGAAAGTCGATCAGCAACTCAACCATAAAACAGAAAAATAAAAATGTTTTTGTTTTTCAAAAGAACAAAACTAAATCAGTAAAAAAAAAAAAAAACAGAAAAAAAAAATGGGAAACAAAATAAAGTAAAAACCCAAGAAACGTTTAATTAGTGATTCGGTGTTGTTTCGATTTGTTCATAAAAAAAGTAAGGTGTCTCGAAAGGGTTTGTTTACGTCGATTTGTATTTTTTTTTCTTCTTTCTCTTGGAAATCTTTGCTAATCGCGCTGAATCGATATCAATAGCCACGGGAATCCAATTGGAGACAGGTTGTACATCGACTAATTGCTCGAGACGGCTGCAACAACAAAATCGGACATCATGAAGCTTTCATTAGGCAAGGAAAACAGTAAATTATCCAAACAAGAAAAGACAAAAACTGTCTTTGGCAACCTGCTGATTCTCCCACGATGGGGTTTTTTTTTAATGATTTTGTGTCCTCTTTTTTTCTGTGTTTCCCTGTTGGACCGCACGAAATGAAAGTACCCTGCTGCTTTTTTTTTTCTGAGTTGTAGTGGATTTTATATATCAGTGAAGTATTTCCTGCTAAACCTCGATTTATCGACGCCACCTAATGTCACCGCAGTAGGACTTCGATAACTGATCGAAATGACAAAAGAGAACAACAACCACCGATCAGAATAACATTAGGTGTCGTCTTCTTGTGTTAATTAGAACGTGTTTTGTTCTCGTTCGAGAGTGGCAGTTTTCATTCAAGCTCGCATGATTTTGTTGGTCATTGGCTCGGAAATTAATGGAATTAAGAGTCACGAAGTTTAAACCAGGAAACCGCAAAGGCGGAATAACAATTACGAGTTTATTTTATGCTAAAACAAGTTAGGAATGTGACTTGTCTACCTCAAATATCACTAATTCGCGAACGAGTGGTCATCGTCAAGACGAGTTGATGTGGAAATTGATGAATATTTGGAATTGTTATGGCACCCTAAAGCCAGTTTGGAAATAATATAAGCAACGGATCACATATTAGTTGATTGGTTTTGTCTTCTTAGAGGTGACGAAATTTTAATAACCGACCAAATGGATTATGTTAAACTTTAGTGAACTAACTCATTTTTTACCGAGTTTCTGAGTTAATACATGAAATGAGACCACTATGAATCATGACTCATGATCTGAGCATAGACTAAGATTTATATCGCTGGGCCAATTAAATAGAGTTACCTGGCACTATGAACTAATCGGAAGAGCATGCAACCCTATCGACAAACCATGCATAAAATCATCTTTTTCTCAAATTGAAGTTTTTTTACTGTGATCGGTATGGGTTAATGCGATTGTTATTGTCTTTTTTTGTGAAGTGACACTCGTCAATTCAGTAAACATCCTAGGCTTAGGAGGGTTTTTTTTAACTCCATATCCGGGAGTTTATTACCAGGAACGCTGCAGACTCTTCGAATTATATACTGACTCTTGAAATTGGGTAGCTATTTATATTTTTTGTTATGGTAATACTCGTAGCTCATTTTTTGCCACGGTTTAAAACTTGGGTTTTGTGAAGTTCATTCAAAAACCCATTTTTTTGCTAGTGCCAAATCCTTACGACTAGTTCCACCACCACCACTACTACCACCCATGTAATCCTAGCCGCACCTTCTTGTCGCCGTGTTTGCTTTTCGGTGTCTTTTTCTTCTTTCTCGTTCTTCTTTCTCTCCCTTCTTGTGTCGCTATCTTTGTCTTCCCATCGGTCTTCCCCAAAGGCGTCACCTTAGATGTCTGGCGGAATTGCATTTTCACTACGCGATGCTCGCCCTGGAAAAGAGTATTAGCTGTCGAGTGCAAAGACTTTGCAATTCTTCAAACGGAATCCGATCAGAAATTGCACGTCCCTGTCATCCCTAGTAGCAGCAGGAGCGCATGGAGAAATTACTTACAACAAACACGTCGTTCTTCCCATTGAACCCAACCCAACACGAAATAGAAAATGAACCGAGTCAACTTTGGGAAGGTCAAAAGACTAGAGACTACTGATACTTTATTATATTCGGCTCAAAGCTGGTGCAGTATTAGATACTGACAAGTAGTGTTTGTTACTTTTAACTTTAAGTTGTTTTTTTGAAACAACGTAGTTCATGGTTCTGTAAGTTTTGCTACGTCATTAATATACAGTCTTCTATACTGTACAGTGTCAAACGTTTGCCAAAGTTCGGCATTTCAATTACGATTAATGTTGGACTAATATTTCAATTTTCAAAGGCCCCGCGCAAACGCTATTGACGTCATCCATGACGTCGTGATAAAAAATTCTAAATGCTTCAAAAGCTTTTCCTGTTAAAATTTACGGCTAAGTAATGTAAAAGAGATAATACTATTAAACGTCAGTAATTTGTTTACACGACAATTTAACTATACATTTGTCTACTTAATGTGATCAATGAACTAATGGTCATTTTCAATTTAGATTTAAATAATTTACCGCCATAATCCTGATTCAGCTAAAACCTGATCTCAGTCCAAACCCCATTAACCTTAGCCGCGAAGGTTATGTTAGTATCAGTATATGCGGCCAAGGGCCGCCAAATCTATTTCGAGAAATGGATCTATTTCGACTCAATCTAATTTGGAAAATAACACGTTACAAATTTGTTACTCAACCACACCATGATTTTTCTATAAATAGATATCCTGTAATTTTTTTTTCCAAAATGGAATATGTCATCTTTACATATTAGAATTTTAGCTCGATCGACTGATATCAAATTTTCTATAGTTTTTTTCAACTTTTGATAAAAAGCTCTGCAAACATGTGAATTGTTATTAATTTAACTTTTTGTACGTTGATCCTAAGGATTGTGAAATTAAAAATAAACAAATGAATAAATAAAAATACCAAAATAGATCCGTTAATTTTGACTAGTTAAAACCTAGTTTTAACTGAATTCGGCTTTTGACGGTAACATAATACGCTATACAATATACTAAATGCGTTTAAGTTGATTAAGTAACATGCTGAAATTCATGCAAGCATACTTATTGACGATAAGTGTTTTATTTTTTTTGCGTTAATTTGGAAATGTTACGGTTGTAAAACATGTAAAAGAATTAAGGAAAAATTGCTGGTAACACTAGTGTTTTGATGTGAGAATGAAAATTTTATGTTAGGATACGATGCAGAAAAAATGAGAAATTAAAACCATTCATAAAAAAATAACATGAAAATTGAGCAAAAGAATTAACGACGATGGTTCTGTTATTTTTTTTTTGTAGAACGAATTTTTTGACGACACGGTGACAAAGACTTTTAGGGGTCGTAAATCTGGAAGTGTCGGATAATAATTGGGGGAAGGATATAAATAGAATAATTTCACAAAGTGGAAGAGTCGTAAACCGACAAAGGCAAGAATGTCGTCAATTTGGAGAAAAGTGACTCTGGTGCAGCTGTCTACACGATTATCTAAACGAACGGTTCTCGAAAAGTCGTAAGAAGAAATACTCTTTTTGTCTCCTTTTTTTTTATGGATATGTTAGGTTTGTAGGAGGCTATATTTCTTTCGAGTTGAACACAAAGCTGCTTTGCCAATACAAACAGATTGGGATGGATGATGTGTTCGGACGGTCGTCGTATCACGTAGGAAAGAGTAATTCGGTTCTATTATTTCTATCATTGTAAACCGATCGCGATTGAAAAGCAACGGTTGGCAGTCGAACAAAAGAGTGAAATTAATTAACGCTTCTCCGTTCGAAGGAAAATCGAAAGCTATTAAACGGGAAAAGCTGGTGCTGCTGGTGTCTCTTTACACCGCGCTGTTTAATCTACGCGTTAAAATTCGATCCCCCCGAAACGTTTTGAATCGATGATTAGGTCACACTCCCTATTGAGGCAAAAGATGATGAGGGTCATCTACATGCAATAGTCCTCATTGGCGTTTCGCTTTACATCCTATAGAATAGCGAATGACGATTGCATCGGCCACTTGCCGCCAACTTGTCACACGACGAGCGTGACAATTGAAAACGCCAGTTGCGATTTCCATTAGCGATCACGTGATATTAATGCGTAGACATACTCTTTGGCCCGATCGTGTCGTGCACCACTTTTCCAACTTGGCAAATGGCTTGTTGGACCGTGATGATATGGCTTCTCCGTATCTAGACGTGATACAATTCAATACCACTTAGAAATAAATTTAAAAGTTGGTTCGGTGATATGCGTTTGTCGATTGTGGATGTTTGATTGGTACATCACAGTTGAGTGCAACGTTGGAATTGGATGATATAGTACGGGGTTGGTTGATAGATGTTCTTCCAGATCGTTCGATCCAACTTCGCATCATTAGAGATGCGACATCGTATTGAAATCCTCGGTGAACGATGAATGATTTCATTTTAATGTTCCGGTATGGCAAACAGTGTTGGTATAGGGAAATTCTAATCTGTCAAAAATGATTGTTTCCACCTTTAAAAACTCCTGGTATAGTGGTCATTGATTTGGTATTGCATCGCTTGGTATTTATTCAGATGCTTTATGCGATGCACCATTTTGAAAAATCATACATCAACTGTCATGCATGATATCTTAATTGTATGATATTCATGTGAAAACAAAATATTTACTATGCAATTTAATACAATATATAAAAAGCTCAAACTTCATGATTCGATGAGTGAAAGGATGAGAAACTAAGCATTATTGGCATTTGCTAGAACATTTCTTCAATGCTCGAGCATTCGAGCAACAATGCTAGAACATATTGTTCGACAATTAGAAGTAAATCCGTCAATAATGACGGGGCATGAATGTTCATTGTTGACACTCATGTTGAGGTAAACCTTGTGGGTAACGGGGTTAACCATAAAAACGTGAGTGTAAACAAAAATCGTTCCATAAACTCAGATTTAGATACTTAATATATTAACTATACGATAGAGCATTTTCTGCACAATCGATAACTCGAAGGACATTGATTGTCTCTATGAATTAATTATAAGTTACTAGAATAATGTTTATTTATAAAGGCCTCCTGTTATATAATTTTTGTTGGCCAATCTAACAATTTTGTGAACAACTCAGGTTCTTGCCAACCAGTTTTCATTGGTTGGGCAAGAAGACGACATCACTGTTGTTCACAAAATTGCTGAACTTCACAAAAATTGTGCGTGAAAAAAGCCTTAACTTTGTTTATTAACGCTACTTATTGCTACTAAAACTTTGTTACCAACTACTGCAATAACATTAAGTTTTTCGTATTTCATTTGTGTTGTTATTTTCGATCTACTTGGATCGTATCACAAAAATATCAACAACAAAAAACATTTGGGCTTCTTTCACGTTGTTTTGTAGGTTACAAGGTCCATAGTAAATACCAAACAAAACTTGTACACGTATATATAAACAACTTGCTTCATGTTACGGGTTAAACTTTCTTAACGACTAAAGTCAAGTGTTGGGGAGAAAATGGTGGATCTTATGATTTGATAGCTATCGAGTCGTAAGGGGTTAACGGATTAGGATTTGGTTCAATAAGTTCCTTTATTTGCAGGATGTAGAAAGGATAGAATTCGTAGAAGTTTCATTTCATCGATAAGAGATCCTTTCTTTTTCTTCTTCTTCTTCTTATTCTTCTTTTATTTTATTTGGCATTCGATATGAACTCTGGTTGGGTAACGAGCAGAAAGCGGAAATTGGGTTGTTGGAAGATGGACGTCTAGCGGTAGGATCGTACTACATATCAGCAGCAGTAGTAATAGTAGGCTTGAGTCGTCATTCGCGGTCGGTTGAGTGTAAGAAAGAAGAGTGAGTGAGACATCGGAAGGCAGGAGAGAGGCAAGATGGTGCCTATTCACGCCATTTCCATTCGGATGAATATTGTCAGAAGCAGCTGTTTTGCAAAGTCCAAGCTTTTGCCTTCCCCCCCAAACCGTTCCAGAACAACATCTGTTTCATTGCCCGTCATACCGATTTCTGTTTTTAGTCCACCAGTGCAGCTGATCTTGGAACTCCTCTTTGTGTCTGTCTGTCTGTCTCGTTTCTTCGTCACCCACCAGACTGGCATATTGCTGCGCAGAAGGTGGCATTGCTCGCTGTTTCTAAGCAGAGCATCATAGATTCCGAACAGAAAATTGAACTGTCAGATTTGATGTAATTTCAGTATCGTCAGGGGAACCGCGTTCTTTTCCTCCTTACCCATTTTCTTTTTTTTCCCCACTCTTTTTTTTATATATATATTTTTTTTTTACATTTTTCAACTCGCCGTTTCTCAATGAGTTGAATAATTCTTTAATAATGAGATCTCTTATTTTTTTCTGAAGAATTGTAAGAAAAAAATTGTAGTGAAGTGTGAAAAAAAAATGGCTGTCTCGTAGCGTGTTATTTTTTTTTATTATTATTTTGAATTATCAAACTGGTGGCGATGTCAAAGGGTTTCTGGGACAAATCGTCAACCATAGACGTTATAACAGGGAATTTTAGATTGATTCTCACCGTCGATCAAAATTCAATTTCTTTTCCATTTTTTTGACATGATTGTTGGTTTGGTTTTTCTTCAACGCTGTGTACTCATCAAATGTTCATTTTCATATATCTAAACCTGAAGGAAAAGTGAATGAAACAACATGATTGAATCGTTTCACTCTTTATATTAGCTTCAATTGTGAGTGAGTTGTGAATTTCTACATAGAAAAACAAGACGACTCGAATGGATTTTGATGAATGAGATTTCTATGGACTATGGGTTTCTGAGGTTTGGCTTATCGAGTGACACTGGCTATGTATAGTCAATGAAAAACCAATATGGCGGACGCTACATGCCATATGTCTATTACTCTTTAGACCCTACTACAGGCTAAATAGCTCGATATTTTAATGAATAATATGTTCGTCTCAGTCTCAGGAGTGTTACTGCCTATGTGCTGTTAATTAAAAACCAATATGGCAGACGCTATATGCCAGTTCTGTATATAAAGAGTACGCTTAAAAATTTTTTTAAGGTAATTTTTTTTTTATATAAAACTGTTAACATTCATATCCCATACCTAACAGTTGATTCCTTTAATCACTAAAATTTTTAGTAGATCACGTTTTCAATTTACATGACAATGTCACGTCATGATGACATGCAAGTATCGTATTCTCTGTTTCACACGATATAGTACAATACATTTAGTGTACTTGATCTGAATTTTTAATATGAGTACGATTGTTCAAATTTGAATGATGTAAGTGGTTAAAATGTTCACATTGCCAATGTCATGACGAGTTTTGAATTTAACACAATGGTCACGTGAGGTCAAGTGGATTCAAACGACGACGACGACGACAAAAATTTATTTTTTTGGTCTGATATTTTTTCCGGTTCAAATGATATGGCAACCAATTTGAATAGGTTCACCAACATGCAGTTTCAGCTAACTGTTCCAAAAACTTGACTTTTCTTAGTTTGTCTTTGTCGCTTTGATGTCGTGGTGATATAGGACGAGCGCGTGAGTTGGAAATGTTATCTCAACTTTCGTATTGGACTCACGTTGTCCTATTGGACCTATCATTCTTTTCGCTACTATTATTCTTTTTTTTTTTAAAAAAAAAAAACAGCTTATTTTTTCATTTCTTTTTTAATTCTTTCGAAACTTCTTGTTTATCGAAATAAATTCAAAAACAAAACGTCGGCTGACAAAGACAAAGCTTTTAGAGAAAGAAAAACGTCGCTGCAAAATTTTACATGAAAATTTTCTTAAAGAAAACTTTTTTTCTACGAAATAGAAAAACAACAAAAATGCGATGGGGAGGGAGGGGGGGGGTTAGAAACCATTTTAGTTTCGTGTCCTAGTTTTGCGTTGGCAAAACTTAGTTAATGGAAATGGGAAAGCGATGTCGTCTTCGTTGGTTGCCAATTGCTGCGTGTACGCGTGGGCGTTATTTCATTTAGCAAACGAGAGTTCCCACGTGGAGTTTTGCCTATCGAAGAAAACGCCCCTTTAGATTTTGGCAATGCAAGGACGAGAAGGTCGTTTCGTTTTTTGTTTTTTCAAAAAGAACTTTTTATTTTTAATTTTCCGTTTCCATTAGTGGTCGTGTGAATTTCGTGGCTAATTGCACCCCTGCTGCGAGATTCCTTTTCTTGTCTCGCGCTTAATCTTTTGTCGAGCTGCGAGTCGGGAGAGATGCACAACAGATGTTGTGAGTCGAGTATCCCAGAAGTGTTACCAGTCCCACCATCGGAGGGATGTTTGTCATTATCGCTCATGCGTTTGTTGCTTCTCCATCGTCGTTCTCTTCTAGATAATTCTCTTCGCGTGCCACGAGAGTTGCTAATTGTTTTGCTGACATCGATGAAGTTGTTTGTCCAAACAGCGTTAGACCAATTTTTTTTTTCGTGTGGATAATTTTCTTTATTTTTAATAATTTTTCTTCACTGTATTTTCGGTTCGCAGTAAAGCGAAAGTTTTCAAGCTCACTAGGTCGATTCTTTTGGTGCTTTGTGTAATGTAGATATAAAAAAATAGAAGAAGAAAAGTTGACCTCGTTTTGCATCATATTTCGCAACAAGTTTTGCAACGTCAGTTTTTAGT
>JAQIWH010000997.1:0-36830 GCA_034695005.1 Cryptops parisi | reverse complement strand
ACGGCACGAGTGGGAGGCGAACTCACCAACTAGAGTACCGGAGGTGGATACCCTAACCACTAGGCCACCGCGGGGCCAGGGACCCATATCATGTCTCACTACTGTATATGTATATGTAAATACTGGACATTGGAACTGTCCACAGCAAATTTTCCAATTATTTTAAATGAGAATTTCGAAGATATATTATTTTCTATTCATCAAAGCGCAGAAAGTGTCATGAACTGAAGAGAATTGTCTGTCAGTATAAAACTAAACTCCTGTTTTTCCATTAGAATTCATAAACCATAAAAGAGCTATAAAACGTCATGGGTGAAGAAACGACTGAATATCACAAAGTTCCGGATAGCACAGCTTTTACTGTACTCGACGTCATTTGGTCACAAAAAAAAATCTGCTAAACTTATGATCTCATCTCCGGTACCGACGAAAAATTACGTCGTCTATACGGTGATGATGGTAAGCAAGGACTGAACTGGAACTTTTTATAGCATGACTTTAAAAACTATATGTAACATTAACTACTTGTATGGTTACTGATTGCTGACTGAACCACATTAAAACACTGTTATGGCCCATCAAGAAGTTTCTGGTATAAATAGCGGCGTCTTTCTTGTTCGAGCAAGGCTTTTCCTCGATTTAGTAACAGGGTTGAAACATAAACTATTTGAGCTTATGATGTAAGAGTGAATTCCAAAAATGTCCATTATTGTTTAATATAGTGGAATCTGGTTATTATGATCACCTTGGAACAGTGCTTTTTGATAACAATTACCATAACATTAAACAATGGAAATAAAACATTAGACAGTGTCATGGGACCGACTGATGATGATGACAACAATAGCCGATTGACTACATTATCCGCGATTGTAATAACCGGATTCCACTGTAACTTCAACTCAGAAAACTACATGTATTGTAGAAACTAAACTTTGCAGAAACTAAACTTTCATATTTTTTGAACATGTTTTGATGGTTTATTTACACGGCCTAATTTTAACTGAAACATCGAAATACCTATCGACGTGGCGTGGCAAATACTTCCATAACATGTTCAACATTTTAAGTCTCGACCAGCACAAACGGGGTCTTGTTTGAATTAACATTTAACAAGTATATTAAAAAACGCTTTTTAAGCATACTCTTTATACAGGTCATCTTCAGATATATGACTTCCTACTGTGTGTACTTACACAAGAATCCATTTTTGATTTCGATTTATGCGAAATTTCTTTTTATAGCCTGTCATACACAGATGTACATACAGGACATGCAAAAACATCATTGTTGATTTCTGCAGGTTTCGATTTATGAAAATTTAAGTTTATGAAATTTTTAGTTTATGCAATTTTTGAGTAATTTGATATTTCATTTATGCGTGTTTTGAGTAATTCCATTTTTGATTTCTGCACGTTTCGATCTATGATTAATGCGAATTTTGATTTATGCGAATTTAAATTTATGCGATATTTGTCATTCGATATTTGATTTATGCGAGTCCTAAGTAATTTTATTTTTGATTTCAGGAACTTTTTAGTTATTTATTTAAATATGTATGTACAGGGTATATGTGATTTTATTCACACTGGACTTATGCGGTTCTTGTTTTATGCTGTTTTTGGTGCATTGGATATACACTATATAGATGGCAGTGTACGTTCAACCGAGCTCAATCACTCACTCACAAACTCACAACTCACTCACAAGTGAAGCTAATATAAACAGTATAAAAAAAAATCTTTAAATAAAACTATACTAAGAATAATTATTTTTTAATTACTTGGAAATGTCATTTAAGCTACCAGTGTTGTTATTTTAATTGGAATATCACTACCGGTACTTAAAAACTACAAACACCAAGTACTGTACTATTTAAATCAAACCTCTCACATTTACAACATGGTTGTCATTAATTTTAATTAGTATTTTAACAACCAACTTAATAAAACTGTATTTTTATTACTGCAATCCGATATCATGGTTTGAATTCTCGGTTTGGCAATGCCCTTCTCGTTTGATATTAACTATATTTGTAATTACTATAATTGAAGTAACTAAGCTTCCTGTTTGTTGAAGAGAAACCAGTTTTATAGGTCTCGCATGTTAATAAAAAAAGTGTAAAATTAATTTTAACGATAACACACAAAACCTAAATAAAGTATCATCCTCAATACGCCATTGTAAAAATTGAGGAAAAATCGTGATACACATGTTAACCAATCGTGATCGTTAGTTTTTTTATGTGTCATAAACGATGTTAAGTCATAAACTATAAATAACCGACACTGTAAAATTGAGGGAAAAAAACCCACCTCTGAACAATACAATAGGTGACTTTGTTTAATTTGAACAACTCTACAGGTAGTAGTCCACAATTTATGCGATTTCCACGAAAATCTCGCCTGAATCTAAAATCGCTCATACCAAAATTCCATTGAAGTGACAAAATTTCAGCCTTCAGTCACATACAGTATGTTGATATGTAGCCTACCAATAGACGAATTCACATAATGGTGAAAATTTTTAGCATGTGACGCTGTTCTGGGAATATATTTCTCGTCGCATATTAGCGAAATCGCTATTTAAAAAAAAACTCGCATGAATCTAAGACTTCCTGCACTCAGACTCGATTCAATAGATTTAAGCCAAGAATTATGATTTGCACAAACCTCGCATAAATCGAAAATCGCATCTATCGAAATTCCCATGCAGTGGCAAAACTTCAACGTTCGGTCATTTGTACACAATTACAGAGAATCGCACAATAGTGAAATTTTGTCGTCTTTAACGAGAATCCGAGAACTTTGTGTATAACAGTGAATTCGCATATAAATTATACAAAACTCGCATTAATCGAGGACCCCTGTGATCTGTCATCACGCTGTTTACAAACCGGAAAATTACGTAATAGAATAAATTTTGTGCGTTTTCTAAAACACTGAACATTTACGTGTAAATGTTTTCCTTGAAAATTAAATTCATGAAAAAAAAGTACACCATAATATATTAGATTTGTAAGAAATGCAAACAATGTTATACTGTGTATATATATAAATATATATATAAATATATATATGTATATATTGTGAACACATCTACCATATATAAAATTCCTTTATAGAGTTTGTTTATTTTATTTTTTATTTTGCAAAAGAAAATAACGCATGAATAGTTTGGTAAACATAGTTAATGGTTGTCTCAGCCAATAACAGGTAAGTAAAAAAATGCCAAATATAGAAATGACAGGTACAAGTAGCGGCACGTGACGTCATCATGATCGTGTCAAATATTTATTGTTACGAAACATTTTGAAGATCCTTCAAAAATGCAAAACAAAACATGCCATCGAAGTTCTTGAATGTCGCCAAGTTTATTATCAAATATGTAAAAAAAAGAAAAAGACTTCAAAAAAAAAAAAAGTTAAGTGGAATAATCGTTTTCATCATCTGAACCATACAAAACAACAACAAAAATCAGTTCAAGGCAAGAAAATTATAATAATTAAATAAAAATAAAAACAACACTTGAGACTGAACTATTGGGTTTTCTCAACAAGGCTCGTTTCCTGTTGATGCTTATGGTTTGTGGCCTTTCTGGTTGACCCTCGAATGGTGGCCTAAGCCATCTGATCTTTCACCTCGACCATTAGAAGAGGCATCTTCAGGGGCAAAAAAAAAGGATGATGATGATAAAGAGTGAAACAAAAGCACTCTTCATCGCGTTCGTCTTGGTGTAATAATCGGCTTTTAAAGCTGCGTGATAACGGGTTGTATTTTTATACGACATGTCGTCACTTGTGGGTGGATAAGCGGAGCGGGATGTATGATACTATTATTAGCAGAAACTAAACAAATAATCGACAACGTTCACGAACCCCGTAATGCAAATTTAATCTATAAGCAACAGGATTATTTATTATAGAGGGAGGGCATGTAATGTAACTCTTCTCTTCGAATGTTTGAAAAAATAGGAATCAATTGAAACTTCGGCATTCTGTCAATCGTGGATTAACGTACAGAATTAATAATAAAATTTACCCAGATCTTCTTCTCTATCTGTTGTAGAACGCTGAGCTTCGATAAATGTTTTGAACGAATTCATGATATGGTGAAGAGGAGGTCGGAGGTAAGACCATTATATAGTAAAGAGGAAGTCGAAGAAGAGGTGCTGGTAGGAGGAGGAAGTAAGAAGAATGCTAGAATCCGTGCATGGCAAGGGGCTATTTCTAGTAATAAAAAAAACGCAATTTTGTCGTATAGATAGAGCGTAGAATCGCTTGAAAACATGATTTTCGCATGAGTTTAGCTTATTTTCAATGAATCGCTTTAAAACAAGGTACCGTAGTTATTGGGCCATGAGCTCCTTCAAAGCTACCTGATAAATATGATCCAACTTAAAAATATTTGATATAATTCGGAAAATGCCTGACAAGTTTTCCAAACCCAATCAAAAATTGGAATTTATGTAATTTTTTAAACTGATTTATATGTATCGCTAAAAGATGTATTGATATCAATTATGTATCGATAATTCCTTTTATGTGCTGTGTGACACTGCAGGTTTGTATGTGCTTCTGCAAGGTAAACGCTGAATTCGCTGTTTTGAGGCGAATCGCTTGCAAACGTGCTTTTCGCACTGTTCATTGAAAACGTTCATTTTCAATGAATCGCTTCAAAACAAGAAATATTTCCCTCGTCGCATAGTAACAAAAATCGTACATACAAAACTCGAATAGATTTAAAACTCCAATTTAACCAATCAGATTGTAATTGAATCTGTGATCAAGTTATGTATGTTTCTCAAGTGTTACCATAAATCTAGTGACCATTCTTAACCTAGATTCTAATTTTAACTCCATTTTATAAACAAAATTATCATATTAAGTAAACAATGTTACAATAGTTCTTATTTATGATGTAAAATATGTAATTTTTTTTTATTTTGGCAAATCTGTATAAAATATTTTTCCGTAGTGAAGTTTCAATAAGAAATGCTTCTATAAGCTGATAGCTAAAGACTTCGTGTTGAAAACCTTTTTCATAATTTAGTGAAACTACTTCAGCGAAGACTGATGTTTTATCTTAAATCAAATTCTTTTATGTAAATCTAATGTATAAATCTTCCAGCAATTCGAATTAGTAAACAGAGCTCAAAGAAAATTCTTGAGCTGATCTTCATCTCTACAAAAAAAGAAGTAATTCCCAAGGAAACGAGAACTTGGTGAAACTAGGTCTAGGAAATAGGTTCTTTTACCATAAAGACTTACTATTAAGGAAAAAAAAGAAGCCTAATAATAAACAAAAGCTTCTTTTTTAAAGCTCTCAGAACAAGTTACACGTCTCCATTACTACGTACAGTATATACAAGTCGATTGGAAAACCACCACGAGATGAATTAGTATGCGGAGAGGTATATCGTGTGAACACAGGAGCAAGAAAACACGCACTTCATCCCTTTAAGAGATAAGAAGCCCTTAATTTATGAACTTTGCAATAAAGATAAACCTTATATTTTAGAAGCTTTTAGCCGATGCAAAGGCAGGATCAAAAGAATGAAGATCTTCAATAACTGTCTATTACTATCCAAAGTATTATCATCACGAATCAATTATGACTAAGTACGTTCAATTTTTTTCATTAATCATCACAAAATGATAACAAAAGGCACGTACATACTATCAGTATCTGTAATACGGTACATAAATGAAGTTCTTTTCATGCCTGTCTTGTTGTTTGTGACGTAGAAACAACTGGACCAATTTTCACGAAATTTGCTACCTAACTTAAACCCGATCAAGGAAAGATCATAAGCAATTGCTTATATTAGAGGATTTTTTATCCAAAGTCGAGAATTGCGTCCTTTGTACACCCCACCCCTCCAATTGGTTTAGGATATTCATGTTCAAACTGCCGTTAGGAAAAAATTGCTTCACTCGAGTGGTTATAGTTTCATCAATTTAATAAGAACAAGTAGGTCTACAATACAAATGCTTTTTAAGCATATTCTTTATACAGGATGTTCCAGCTAAGGCTTACCAATTTTATATTCGAAAAGCTAATATAATGAAACTTCTGAGTTTTGGATATACTTTAATAACATCTGAACGGAAGTCTTTCGAATAGTGCTATTTTTATTGACCTTGAATTAATTTTCAAAAAATTAATCAATAAATTGTTAAATTTAAAAAAAAAAAGCGCCGTAGGTATCAAGTCATATTTAGAAAGTTGTATCCACAACCCCATTTAGTCAGAATCCACTTTTGTTTGAATTATTTCCGACAATCCAACCGAAATAAAAATTTATGCAAGAATAGACAGGAAAAAGCTCGCTGCCCTAACAACAACTTCTCTGCAAGTCACCCATGCAATTCAGTGAAGTATTTCTAACTTGCAGAGCAGCTGTTGTACATTATGTAGAAAATCTTTTTTTTTTGATTTTTGCATGTTTCGATTTATGCGAATTAAAAACCTATACAATCTCTGAGTAACATCGATATTCAATTTATGTGTTTTGAGTACTGTACATCAGTACATGTAATTTCATTTTTGTTTTCTGCACGTTTCGATTTATGCGAATTTTTTATTAATGCGAAATTAAATCTATGCGATCATTGAGTAATTCGATATTTGATTTACGCAAGTTTTGAAAATTCCATATTTGATTTCTGCAATTTTCGATTTATTTATTTATAAATACAATGTTTTTTTTTCACATTGGATTTAATGCGGTTTTTGATTTATATGGGTCACATTTTATGCGTTTTTTGGTACATTGGACTAAACAGTAGACCTACGTAAACGACTGTAGATGATAGTATACGTCCAGCTCACTCCACAAACTCACAAGTGAAGCTATTATAAAGAGTATAAAAAGAGTTGTGAAAATGTACAGGGACTTTACAATAGTTTCAATAAACCTGTAACAGGTTCACCAAAAATCCGTTTTTTAACCTTTCGATACTAGTGAAACAATTCTAAACACGATCTTCGCACTAACCTATGGGTGTTTGGGTTAACCAAACACCGAGTTTAGTAAACACCTTTTAATTCCGTAGCTGAAAAATTTTGATTGGTCACGCTCTACATTGAGTAGACATTACAAGGCCTTATGATCCTAGGATTCGAACCTCATTCTTTAACGAAGTCATGTTACATTAACACTATTACCGTACTGATCAAATCTTTCACTTTGATCATAAAAAGCATAGCCTGCAGCGTAAAAACCTAATTGGCTCCCACTTCGTTCAAACAAACCAAGTTCTGTTTGGCAAGCTACAAACAAAAACCTGAAACTGCTAACAAACAACCTCCTCGGCTTTCTCGTAGTACATGACGTCACGGCGTCTATTCCTAAAGTTTGTTCGCGGATGTGAAATCAGCACAAATTTTTTCAAAGGGACCGTTGTAAAACCAACTGTCCTATTATTAGTCCATTAGAAAAACATCCAACAACAAGAAGGATCTTGCATTTGAAAAAGAATGATCCATTAAATAAAAACAAAACAGGATATTTAGGTGATATCAGGAATTTCTGCCCTGATAGGATTGTTCCTTGTCTACTTCGGTCTTTGACGATTCAGACGCAAAGAATTAAGTGCAAACAGAAGTTGGCCATGAATTTGTCTTTTTCTTTTTTTTCTATACCCACAACACACTGCTTCTGAAGTTTAATGAATTCTAAACCAGAAAGATTTCCGCCTTCGCTCATCTAATCTGAGTAGAACAAAAAAAAACAACGCAAAACAACTCCTTGTTCTGTATTCATCAGCTTGCTGTTATGTAATGGCAAATGTGTGGAGATGAATTTAAATAACATCTCGTTTTGGTTGGTTTTTTTTTCAGTTACAGAATTTCCAGTTATCAGGTCATCTCATAAGAAATTATCAAGCAAGGCGATTTGGTAATTTAGCTTGTGCGTGTAAAGCATCGAAAATTATCAGAGATTTTTGCCTAAAAATTCTATTTACATACTCGATCACAGAATAAACTTAAACATAGACAATACATATAAAATGGTTTTTAAGCTAGGTCATGGTACATTGGCATTATGTGGTGTATTACTATACCGTATATCATTTGTTTAGAATGATAATCTTCGAATATAAACAATACTATGTGGTCAACGAAGTATGACAAGAACTGCATTAAAAAAAATATATACTTTATAGTTCATTGATTTGTGTGTCAATTCAATTGAAAACTCAACTACCGTAGTCCGTAGAAAGGTGAACAATTCTCGAAATTGATTCTAGTCAGTACGTTAGTAGTAGTACATAGAACTGCTATTAAAATCGTGGCAACTCATTCAATTGTAAAATTCAGCAATGCTTTGTTGAACTGTAAATATATGTATGCGTTTTTGAATATATGTACTACTAATAAATATAAAAAAAAACATTTAGCATTATACTGTATTATCGATAATTGAAGGCTTGCCAAGAATAATGTTGCATGTAACAATTCATAGTTTTGATTAAATGGCAAAAAAAGTGTTCATCAACACATTGATTGTCACCTATTAGGTACCCAATCTCAAAGTGATATATGTATGTTTTAGGTAGGTAAGAGTTTGTCCATTGACAACACTAGTTAGGCTCATATATGAGAGACAGTTTTCCATAATAATCTTAATATTAAATTTTTGTAACATACAACGTTATTCCGCGCACGCCTTCGATTGATAGTTAACATCAGGTGACATAACTTTTACGTGATTTAATACAGACTCTACTGTTACAAATTTAACCCATATTGTATTGTAGTTTCATAACTACAATACATGTATACAGTACATAGATCACCTATGTACTGTAGATACCCATACACCTATAACCAAATAAATTCCATACTTAATAATACTTAGTGTATGGTAATGGAACATCGTTATAATGGCAGAATATCGTCATATCAACCTTTATGGGTTAATTAGTAAAATAAATGATAATCTACACTATATAGTTTTTCGACGTGAAGCCAATACCACTGTTTTAGCAGCATATATGATATATCCAAATAAAATGCAAAACTTTGCCATAACTTAAAAATGCAATAACTTTGTTTATTTTTGCGAATATCGAGCTAAACATTGCACAGGCGTGTTCAGCGTGCTGCAAAGATGTTGTATGCTCAAATTCAACGATTTTGGACAACTTCGAAGTTTTCGTAAGAAAAAAACCATTCTATATAATAATAATTGACAATAGTGGCTGACTGCGCTCACCGAATGTTTCCATGGCAACACATGTGAACGCATGATTGTTACCTCGATAGCCACTGGCTAAAAGAAGCATCACATCTATTACCTCAATAACCACTGGTTAATCAGCATATTCCAGTGTAATATATTTACGTACTGGTATGTATAGAGACCTCTAGTTTGAGGAATCACACATAGAATTATCGATAATATAAATTAACCTTTTATCGATACATATAAACTGTATAAATCATTTATTTAAAATATAAATGAATTACAAAATAAATTTCTATTTTCGGTTGAATTTGGAAAACTGTCAAATATTTGTTCTAAATTTTATCAAACAATTTTGCGTCGGGTGATATTCATCAAGTACCTTGGAGAGAACTTGCCTACCCTGGTATATGTATACAGTATTATACACATACAGACGTCTCGATTTATTCATCGGTCCGTTCTTGGACTAACATTATCATAAACATTATTATAATGTTAGTCCAAGGTCCGTTCTACGCAACGGTCGCATTTATTGACAAAATGTATACCGTAATATTAAAATTCCCTCAAAGTGGCAATACTCCAACTTTCTCTTACTTATGCACCACTGCACACGACATAATCGTATAATAGCAAAATTTTCACGCGTACAACAAATATATGGGAGAGATTCTCTGACTGTCGTATTAGCGCAAAATCGCATAAATCGAAAACTTCCATAAATTATCAAAATGGTTATGAATTGATTGATTCTTCACTTGACAACTGAAAGCTTCATGAATCATGATCACTCAGTGTAACTATAAAACGGGCATGAAAAATAGCACCATAACGTTTTATAAAAAAATTAAAAAAACAAACAAACTGTATATATACGTAAATATATATATTTTTAAAAAAAAAAAATCTAAAAAATTTCTTAGATCGAAAAAAAAAATGGTAACATTCCAAAATGGATGGCATTGCCATCTCGTATTATTAGCCATGGTGGAGGAAATTCCAAAGAAGAGGGTTGCTGACCCATTTCCCTCTCTTCTTATCTTCTTGGAAGACGACGAAGAAGAAGACCTCTACTACCACACCAGACAAGTCTTCAGAAAAGCTAAGAAAGGCAAACCGACGGTGCATTTGCCCGAGCAGAACTTTCACTAGTTCCCACTAGAAGTTGCTGGCAGCTGTGTTATTAGTCACCTCGATTTTTCTCTCATTTCAGCCCCGCGCACAAGCAAATTGAATTGCCAATGTTCTCGTCTCATCTCACACCACAGTTGACTTTGGAACTATACTGACAGGCTGCGTTTTTAGTGGTGCAACAGCTTCTTTCCTAGTCGTCTCTTAATATCAGTGACAGTGATCAATTCTTATGCCAAAAACAAAACAACTTTTTTTATTCCGTTCTTCGTAATTAATTAATTAACTTCGTTGAGTGGATATCCAAGAAGACGAAAAAATAATAACTTTTGCAGTTTTTCCAACTATGGCATCTTCAATTCGATATCAACTGTTGCTAATAGCATTCTGCTACTTTTTCTATTCATCCACGCTGACCAGGGCATCTAACTTCGACGATGGTAACGTACCCGAAAATGTTTTTTCCATTATAACATATTGTAACTTTTTTTATGTTAGAAAACGCACTAACAAAAATTGGGAGTGGCATTTTCGAAATAACCACGAAATGAGGTTACCGATTTCTATGTTTAGCGAGATTTTTTCTCGGATTTTTTCTTTATGATTCGATCACCAAACTTCACTTTCACGTATACCCATTGTTTTTTAAAATTGTCAGAAAAAGCAATGATACGTATACACAAGTAAAAGGTTCATTAAATCTAATCAAAGTCATCGTTTCTCACAGTTCTAGTATTGCGAACAATTTGGATAGCAATTTCAATTTGACAAAAAAAAAACTTTTATTATTTCTATTGTATTGTATATTATTTAAATATATAAATCCCAGTAAATCTGTTATCCAGAAATCAGGAAGTAATAATCATTTACAGTGAAATTCAGTTATTATGATCACTTTGGGACTAGTACTTTTTGATAACAATAACCGGCTAATAACATTAAACAATTGATAAAAATACATTAAACTGTTATTATGATAACAATAACCGAATAATAACATTATCCGTGATTATAATAACCGAATTACACTGTATTATGAATATCTTAGATGTTCAATGTCCTACATACTAAAAAAAACATCTTTATAATCAACTCATATAGAAACAGATAAGAAGTAGCAAACTTTGTAGCAATAGCAAAAACAAGAAAAAACATTAAATGATGCTACAACGAATCGAAAATTACAGTTACCATCATAGAACAAATAAATCTTAACATAAAACGCTAAATTCAATTAATAAAAAAATATCCCAACACTAAAAGTAATGGAAAAACGTACACAACTTGTAAAGACTGGTAAAAACCATTCTCAATTTTCCATTCAACTTTCGAAAAAACCATATGGAAGTAAACACCAACCAAAAGCGTTTTAGATGATGTTATTCACGATTATCACTACAGTTGTATTTACACAATTCAATGAATATAAACGGTTTAACTCTTTCGATCAAAATTGACCTATTTTTTAATAAAAAAAAAAGAGAAGAAAAAAGTTGTACTATAAATACAAAATTTTTCCGGGTTCCCTGTTTCCGCTTAGATTCATAGATAACCAGACTTTTCATACCATATTACCTAAAAGATGATTCACATCTCTCTCTAAATGTATCCCTAACAAGCTGCAGGCAGAAAAATTAGGGAGAAAGTTTTCTCTTTCACCAGAAACTTTTGAAAAGAAAAATATCATCTGGTATGTTTTATTTTTTTTATATTGTAACCAGAGTAAAAAGTGAAAGATGCTGGTAATGATGATGATGATGGTGGTGGTCTGGGTGATGTTATCCAGTCACACCCTGAATTGATCTGGGTTAAACTGTGTCATCCTCATTTTTTTTTCCAGTTGTTTATTTCTGCCTTGTTGTTTTTCATTTGCCAACCCAAAATGAATGAAATTAAATTATGAAAACTCATCGGCTGTGTTCAACGTTAAACATCTTAATTTATAGCTTTTCGTTTAATTTTTTTTTACTGTTACGTATACAAATTTTTATTGAAAGTAAACTCATAGACTGACATGCAAAACTAAATACTGTATAAACAAAACAAATATTAGAGCTTATTTTCATATACAGTATAATATATACAATACATACACGCATATATACACTATAGATATAGACAATACTTATTAAAGGTGGCGCAAAAGTTCCTTCAAGATTTTAAAGTGAAAGAAAAAGTAAGATAAATCAATTTAATATATAGATTTAAAATAATAACATACATTTCATAAAATACATTTTCTTAGAGTTTTCTATAAAGTTATTTACGAAATATAACATCTTTCAAACGACGTTGACGTATATGTGTTTTGTATGGTGTGGTTAGAAAGAGCATTTCTTAAGTTAAATGCTCTTTGAAACTGTCACGACAATGTTTTTCAAGTAAATCGTAATAAAACTTTAATTCATTCTTGAAGCGTATATTGATGACATTTTCAATACTCCCACGTTTGTACTTCAATTTGCAAAATGAAAAAACAAAACAAGTTCACTCCAAAGAAATATATTCGGATTTAAAATCGTGAAGAGATTTTTGCGCCACTCTGTATATGTAATGGAAATATTAGTCCATACTAAATAGCAGGTGTTAAAATCACACCATTTTGTGATTCAGTCAAATCTGGGATTTAGATAAGATTGAATTAAATTTCAACATATGACGAGATTGTTTTTCATTAAATATAACATGTATCGATATTATATAGATAAATAAAAACAAACAAACACAACTATCAAAGCAATACGCCTCAGACATCAAAAAGTTGACAGACAAGATGAGGTCAATAATATTATGATTTCATCATAGGGTCATAGCGTTTTATTTTCATTAAATCAAACTTTTCGTAACTGTCTACTACATAGTTCGCAACAGCACTAATCTATAACTAAATAAAAATCAAATTACATGAATGTGATATGTGACTAGTTTCAACTCCGATAAACTCTATGAATCATTTATCTCGAAATAAATTTAACGTAGTTTTATTTCTAGTTGACAAGAGTTGAGTAGGCTACCAATCAAAATTGTAGTTTTACTGAATGGAGGGAACGAAATCAGATTGGCAAAATTTGTTTAAAATTATTCGTCTTTACATTATGTATAATTAAAGTATAATTACGATAAATATTCAATACATTGTACTTCTGACTCAACGTAACTTCGTGCAACAAACCATTAAAAACAATGTTGTATGTAACAGTTTTATATAACTTTTTTTTAAAAAAAAATACAATTTGATGGAACAATTTTTTGTTACTCAAAATTATTACCAATATTACATAATTACTTGCAGAAATAAAACAGCTGATATCAACTTTGAAGCACGGAAAAACCCTTCTATAGATACGGTATATTGATGTCTGTATCATAAAAGCGCAGTACACTGATGCATTAGTACAGATATATCTGTATGATAATAACTGATGCGAGATTAACGTTGAGCTATATAGATAAGGTTGATTATTGTACTGAAGAATGTCTAGCTAGCAAAGTTCCAATACAAACGAAAAATTATCACATTGACGTTTCGGCAATAACCACATTTCTTGTTCTGTCCAAAAGTAATGCATAATTTATGACTCAAAACTATTCAACAATTTTTGCGAAATCTCCCACAAAACCATTGAAAACGTAGAGAAAAAAAAACCTTTTAAAAATTTCAACAACAAGTTTCATCGTCGATGTCACCAAAAAATCGCCAATACGGTACAGGATTTCAAATCTCAAAATTAAATCAAAACGAATGCAGGAATTCTCCCTCTTCAAATAAATGCATTGCATCTGTGTCCCTCTCGTCTTCACTGTTTAACCCTAATGAATAATTCACCTAGCATAATACAACAACAAACACAACTAAAAATCCAACCCTGACATTCATCCAAGAAACGTCAACGGCCAAACCAAACAGAAAGAAGAAAAAATATTACACTGTATATTTATATATACAGTATATATGTCAAGAGTTTTTTTTTGTCCCCTTATTTTTGGTTATATATTTAATGATCACAATTCTCCCCTTTTTTTTCCTTCATATATCCAGCTTAAATTAAGTGTTCGAATAAGGGGGATGAATGAACTGTGAATGAGGGAGGGAATAAAAATCACTCATCTATGTGCACGAGTAACTCCTACTACTGTTGGCCACTTCTATCGATTGCGATTACACCAAGGGGTAGGGTAGTAGTTGTAAAAAATTATGTAATTCAGATGACATTTCTCTGAAATGCTATGGGGGTGACGAGGACGATGTCCCCCTCATAAGTTTGGAAGAAGGGGGGTCGTCGTGGAATGAGTTTTAGCCCGATCCCTTGAGGAAATGGTCTTATCCCTTCTCCCTGTTTTCAACATTACTCAGTTGTTGCAACTACAACCCCCTTCGTAAGGGTCTTCTTCTTCTTCTTCTTCTTGGAACTTGGCATTGGGTTGCACAACCTTTTTTGTTTTGTTTTCTTGGTGACTTTTGTTCTTTGTCATTCACTATTGTTCTTTCTTAGTTAAACTTTTCATCCATCATATTACATGCATTATATTTCATTGTCACAAAACCACTGTTGTTTTTTCTTTTGCATTCACGAAATTCAGTAATTTCTCAATAATCACCCAGTTCACCAAGTCATGTTGAACTTTGAGTACTTTATAGATTTCTTAAAGTCAAAAGTAATGAACGCAGAAAGTTTTTGATTTATGCAAAGCCATATACCACTATCGATAGTGGTATGTCATGATTTATGCGAGTTCCTTATATGCATATTGAATGATATTACTTCGCTAATATGCGACGAAAGGTCTCCCAGATACTTGCTAGATGCGAAAGAATTTCGTTATTGTGCGATTTTGTGCAATGGAGTGAACGTTGAAGTTTTGCCATTACTTGGGACTTTCGATATGACATTTTCGATTTATGTGAGATTTGCATAAAAAAAAAAGTTAATCGCCCATAAATCGAAGACCTTACTGAAATGTTAAAACAGTAACAAGATGTTTCCAATTAGTTAATGCACATTCCAAAAATGACAAACTCTGCATTAACCAAAAGTTATTAAAATTAACTAATTTGACCCAATTTGTGTCAAAATGGAAATTTTGGCACAAACTGGATCAAGTTATTAAATTTTCAATATACTTCACAGTAAAAACTGTTATTCAATAGGGTGTGCCATTTGACCAACTATTCTGGATAACCAATTTTATTTTGACATTTTCATATATTAAACACACAATCAACAAATTCATACATAGAAATGCATTAACTGAATCATTACTTGTTTATAATGTCAAAGTACTTTTTGAGTACAATATATAGTCAAAGCTGACACCTAAATATTTGAAAAATAAAAATAAACAAATAGTTTTTATTTCAAGATTTTTTTTTCGTCAATTCAATTGAAAATTATAATTCATCATAAAACTGAAAAACAACTGCTGTGACACACCATGACACAACGTAAAATGAAAAATTCAACAAATATATTGTTTTTGTATTGTAAAATATTGTAAACCATGAGCTATACAAAAAATCCAGTTAATACATGTTTCTGGGTGACAAATACCAGATAACTACATTCTTTAAATTGTACCCAACGTCCTTTCTAGAAGCCTTGTTTGTTTTATTTTTGATTTCTTGACTAGATATTGTATGTGACTATAAAATAAGTTTATTTGAATTTCCTATTGAAATTTGTAAGCCAGTTAGAGATATGTTAAAAATTTCAGTCAAAACATAGTTCTGAATACTGTCTGATAACACGTTCTTTAAATGTACTTATATCAACTTGCTAGACGTCATACTTGGATTTATATTTATATTTATATCAATACTATACAGTATATAAAATTCGACTAAAAGTTATTTTGAATTCTAATAAACAATTTGCTACCATTTTTTTCTGTCCATAAAGTTCATTTACACGAGATGGGTTTGTATTTGGATTTGCACGTGCAGTGTAACCAAATATTTCGTCCAACAGCTGTCAACACAGTTTCACAAAATGACATCCTTACCGTTTTCCCAAGGAATGCAAAGAATTAAATGACATTCATTTTTGTTGACACTCGAGTTACTTTCATCATCATTACCCCGCATTCGTTAAAAATGTACATTTAAATGGCTTCTTTTGCAATAAACACTTTTACAGCATCATAATCCGTATTATAATCTTGAAACGACCTTCGATGAAAACAACCTTTGTAATAATGGATTCAATTATCCAATTAATTTGTACGACTTTTCTACCTAAAAGACTTTTAACGGTACACCCTTACAAATATAAAAAGAAAAATAACTTTAAAATAATATAACATTAAAAAAATATATCAGTATTAAGGAATTTGATATGACCGCACCCTTAAATCATCCTGTTTAAACGGGCAAATTGGTTCAACGGAAAACTCGGCAACGCAAAATGATGGCTAAAACACCATCCGAATTGGGAATATTATTTCATTTCCTGTCCATATTAAAGAATCTTTAATGCCCCTGCTATCATCCTAAATTCCAAAGTCCAACTATTTCCGTTTTCATTATCCATCAGTCAGACTGGATGACGACGCTGTGTATTCAATTGAACTTTTCAAATGTCCCACTACCAGACCCAATTGTTTCAAATGAAAAATTAATACTCTTCATTGATATCAACAACAACTATAATACATGAATATACGTTTCTAATTATAATAAAAAATACGATATATTAAATTCCAAGTATCGATGATACCAATTTTATGGACTGTTATTAGTTGGCATGTTCAATCGAACTTCCCTAATGGCCTACTATTAAACACAAATGTTCCACAAAAAAAATTAAGATTATTGATAAACATCAACAATAACTCGAATACTTAAATATATGTTTCTAGCTATAATGAAAAAGTACCAAATTAAATTTCAGTGTAGTAATTTTGTTCGACTATAATTGGGCGGTGTGTTCAATTGAACTTTCCAAATGTCCCGCTACCGAACCCAGATGTTCTAATAAAAAATATTTTTAACCGTTCATTCAAATGTAATAACAACCACTCTAATTAAATGTATTTTTATCGGTAAAATAAAAAAGAATATTTTAAATTTCACGTATTGATGGTACCAATTCTGTGGACCATTAACGGTCGGTGTGTCCAATTGAACTTTCCAAATGTCCTTCTACCAGACACCAATGTTTAAAAAAAAATTTTAACCGTTCATTAAACTGTAATAACAACCACTCTAATTAAAATATACGTTTATTAGTAATATATAAAAGAATATTTTAAATTTCACGTATTCGTGGTACCAGTTCTTTGGACTGTGGTAGGCTATCAATTCAGTATCATTAACGTCACAATTCAATGATCGTTTGTTAAAATTGAATGGCTTATCGTGATAAGCCACAAGTTTTCCAAAAAAATGACATTTTTACATTAGACTGTCCTTCAGTTCTATTTTCTAACTTTACTTCCTCCTGGATTTTCCAGAAAACGATAGCATAATATAGATATAAAGTGAAACCTCTCTAACTCGAACACCTATAACTCGAATTTCCCTCTAACTCGAATTTTTCTATGGTCCGTATAATCAGCAATACATGTAAACGAATTTCTCTGTAACTCGAATTTTTTTTTCGGTCCCTTGGGTGTTTGAGTTGAAGAAGTTCTACTGTATAGAGAATCATTTTGTTGTTCAATATGGTACTCTTATTAAGTTATATGGAGTTTCTTGCCAGAAAAACGGTGCTGCAACAATTTCAAAAATGTGGCGTATCATTATATTGCCCGAAGCACTTAAATTGAAGTTTCCCAATGTCCTACTACTAACACCCAAGTGTTCCAAAAATAAAATACGATGGTTGATCAAAACACCACTCGAATACTGTACTTCAATATACGTTTTTAGCTATAATAAAAATATGATTTGAAATATCAAGAGGTACAGTATTGTAATTGATGATATGCTGACAATTTCGTTGGACCATTATCGGTCGGTGATTTTTTATGATACAAAGCTAAACCTTCTAGTATTTATGTCCACAAACGTTACAAAAAAAAAAGAAAAACTTTCCATCTCATCATGCCTGCTAACTAAATAGAAGAAGAAACTAATCAAAGGAGCAGAAAGGCTTTCTAGACCAAATTGCATCTGAGCTGCTCTTTTTCCATTCGGGATGTTTACACTATGTGCCCTATACTTGGCAACATTACTACTAACGGAAAGTTCCGAAAGCGATCGATACTGGGAAAAGAGCACTAACTCACACTCACCAGTATCACTAACGTTACAATTTTCCACCATGACTCACATGTTGTTTTAAACAGAGAAAAAGTAGAGAGTCTCTTTTTTTTTTTACTCCTCTTCTTCTTCCCCAAGAAATAATTTATCTATAGCTCTGCGCACACATACATACACACACACTAAAACTATGAAGATATTATTCTATTGGTTCTTGTAAGCGTTTAAATCATTTCCACAGCCCGCGGGTGCTAATTTTCTCCACTTGGCATGTTTGCACTGTAGTTGCTCTTAGGTCGGTGTTGTTTTATTTTTTATTATTATTACAGTATATTTTTTTCTTCCATTGGGTATTCTTAGATGGTATATTCCATTTGAAATGGAAGTGCTAACAGCTATTTTGCATGTTCTCGAAATAATGTTTTGGAGATATAATTTCAACGATACCTCATAAATGTTAAAACTTGTTTCTTCAATCAAACAAAATACATAATAAACAAGTAACAATCTTTGAAGAAAAAAATTATTTTGACAACTGCCTCAAGAAATATGGAATCATGTTCTTGAAAACTTGAGTTGTAGTTAAAATCTCTAATTCACAAATAACTAAAAGCGATCATAAATAAAAATAATATAAAAAAATATAATACAGTATTTACATAGTATTTTCACGTTACACGTACACAGTGTAATATATATGTAAATTTATGTAAGTGTAGGATACACATTAGCCTGATGGCAGGAACTTGGGGGAGATGAGTAAACAAACAAAAATAATTGCACTTCCTTATAATACTACATAATTAGTAATATCGTGGTGTTTATGAAGGTGATAGAACTGAACGAAAACATTATTCACCTTCATAAGTCATATTTTTTATCAGGAAGCATTAAGAACAAACTACAGTATAGTGAAGGATGTAATACAACTTTTAGTTTTATTTTCTACATTATTTGCCTGTTTCTTTATTTGTCAAGTTAATGAAATAACTAATTTAATTTGGCATAATGAAATTTAACACACTGTTCTCTATTTTCTTTGTTTGCTGGTTTAATTGTAACATATACATTTAAAGTCAAAACCACCCAGGCCAGTCAAGTCTGGTTTGCTGGGTATAAAGCTGTAACTTTTATACTGCATATGAACCAGTACGATGGAATTGGCTTTGCAATGATAAAGAACCTCTTACACTTCTATTTATCAGTAGGCTACATACAATTGGAGTTTCAGTAACCATACAGTACTGTACAATTTCAGTACAGATTATCATCTTTTGGAAAACAAACAACATTTATTGTAAATTGAACGAAGATGTGCAATACGTAGTAATAGTTTATTATTTTCAAAATTATTAAGCTGCCATATAAAAAAGACAAGTGTGTCTGTCTTTCTCCTCTCTCTCTCTGTCCGTGGAAGAATGCTTCCATTGATATACATACGACAAGTAAGACCAAGCTTGGATAACAAGTACATTAAAAATGCTTTTTATGGATATATAGTTCCGCTTTATGCGAATTTGAATTTATTTGATCTTTGAGTTATTCGATGTTCGATTTATGCGAATTTCAATTCATACGAATTTCGATTTGTGCGATCTTTGAGTAATACAATATTGGATTGAGGCGAGTTTCGAGTAATTCTATTTTAGATTTCTGCAATTTTTGATTCACTTTGTGTGATTTTTGTTACATTGGACTATGCGGTTTTAGATTTATGCGGTTCTCACTTTATGCGATTTTTCGTACACCCGATTATACAGTGTATTATAAACGTCTTTAGATGCCAGTATACGTTCAATTCTCCAGCTCACTCACAAAATCACTCACAAGTGAAGCTAATACAAAACGTATAAAAACACACTTAAACTACACGAGGAAAACCATAACAACGAGAGCGTACACAACATCTCCACGTGCTATAGTACGGGTTGCGCTGCTAGACCAAACTTTCCAGGCAGGTTTGACTACCCATCTCTTCTTTTATTGAGGAAGAGAAGAGACTTGGCAATTAGTATTGAACGAACTCTATTCTGACTCTCAAACGCAAGAATGCCAAACAAGAAAACATTGTAAAAACAATGGAATTATATAACATTCAAGTATTGCCTATACACACACACACCAACAAATTCTTTGTTGTCATAACCTCGGCAAGTTTCAACTTTCAATTTGTCCATCCAAAAAAGCTTCTTTGAGTCTCACTTGCGCTGTCTCAGACAAACTAATGATGATCATAATGAGGACAAAAAAAAAAGTAAAACAGGAAGAAGTAGCCCACCCACCCACCGATATCATCCCACACTTCCACTGGTTTATTAGGTTTTTCTCCCCTCTGATTTATGACCGCTTTTCTCGAGAAAAATGCTCAAGCTTTTGTCTGCAACTTCTGCTGCTTGTTGTTATTTCTCAACAATTTAGCCCCCAAACCAGCTAACAAGTTATTAGACCATTTTCTTTTTTTTTCCGGCTGGAATTCCATTCTCTACGGATAGCATTTTGTCAAGCGCTTTTTTGCTCTGTGATTTTGAGATGTCTCTACCTGCACTGCCACACCCTGCTCGTCACGGTGTCCTTTACGGAGATTGGCATTTGGTGCCAAGTGCCAACCATTTGCTTTTGCCATTCGCTCTCTTTTCATTTTATTATTATTATATTTTTTCTTCTCTTCTTCTTCTTGTTCAAGATTTTTCACTCCTTTTGTTGGTTTGCTTCATCACTTAGCGCCACCTTCTAATTTTCCTACCCTTTCCTACACATTTTCCAAATGTCATTCCAGCAGAACCGTGCCTCAACTAAGGTCAATATTTGTCGCTGCCTAATATTGACAAAGAATTTTTGTGTGTCTGCCTTGCATTTCAGGTGAAATTATAATGGGTTAAGTTTCATAAAGGCGAATAAAAATGTAGTTTCAAGAGGAAAAAGATTTGAACTATGATTTCATAATGTCATTTCATAATCACCATGACTTGGTTGCAGTGAAGATGTGACTATTCACCATAGGAATAGTTCATGTGTAATCAGCTATATTGCACACACCTTAAGTTTATATACATTGAAGCTGATGTTTCTTTACCATTTTGCACTTAGAATCAGTGACTTATATTCTTTCATTCAACTACAACAACTATGTGAGATGATCGCAATGATTTTACACACAATTAGTCATTATTTCAACTCCTTTTAGTTAGTTTATCTCAATAGTTTTTAATAAAAATCTTATATACTTATTTATGAAGAAATTTAATACAATTTTATTTAATTTCATGATAAATTTTTTCCACACGATTTCCATTGAAATCCCCATTTTGAAAAACGTTTCTTGTTTGTTGAAGATGGCCGTCATTCGCTTTATTGAATATGTTGAAGAACAAATATAATAAAGAAAGTTGTTATTGAAATATGTTTTAACTTCCTGTATATTAAACAATTTCAATGCATACATCTTGATGACAACATCCCCTAAATGACAACATTATTCATGATCCTAATTGGCAATGGCCACTGTATATAATATACCGCTGAGTCACTTACGGTACATATAAATACAGCAGAGTTTTTATGCGCTGTATCATGATGCACTTCACTATGTACGGTAGTATGTGTCACTAGTTCTCATCACTATTTCAACCAAGTGACTGAATCCCCAAGTAACCAGTTTCAAAAGAAATAATCAAACCATTTGATACTTACCATCCGTTGCATGTATTCAGCTTATTTCCATCCTGTACTTAACTTCCTCCAGTTGCAAGGCACCTGTTGTAAGATAAACAAATGTATACATATTAGTCAAACGGTTATAAACCAGATGTCTTAAAAACTAAAAGCGCGAGGAGAAAAAAAAACCAGTAATCAACAATGGGAAGAGCCTTTTCCTTTTCAAGATCAGATCATGAATTGATTGAGTGGTTACTCATCAATGGTAATCAATGAAGAAATGGTCAAAGTATCATCCATCAAGATACAATGGATAATGATGATGACTATCATACTTTGCATAAATTAAGCAACAAAGTTGTAATGTAATCTGTTTCGAAAGGAAATAGCGATTCCTAGCACGACCTACAAAATTTAAAGATTTCAGCATATAAAACAGTACCGGTATTGAACACGTAATAAGTGGAAATAAATTTCCTTGCTCATTAGCCATACCACTGTAGTGGTACGTCATGTTTTTTTACATAATCACTTGTAATCCTTTCTGTACGTTTATGGTCCAGTTATAATATGTAAGTTATAAGTGCATAACTTTCACCAATAAATATGTATCTACCAAATAGTATTATACTTCTATCTCTGGATGAAAATATTATCTATAAAAAAGTAACGCCATCTAGTAAAGTGAGGCATAAACTAACGTTGGCGGGAAATTCAAATGTTATTCTTTTAACACTTGATTTTGAATGAATTTCTTAAAGTAACAAAAACAAATTCTACTAATCAAAATAAACCAAAAATTACCGAATATACTCAAAAACTGCGTTTTACAAAAGTAGACACAATAACTTAAAAATACACACAAAAAAATAACGTACAATGTTGTTTGGCAATATCAAACAACAAGTGCAGAGCAGATATTATGTTCACACCAAGACCAAGGCTGAGTTCTATGAAATGACATTAAATGAAATCGGTACATTACAGTTGAGCCATTTTTTTTTCATAATCTAATAATGCAATCACATGAAGTTGTCAATGTCACGCCAAGATTCAAAAACAACTTTTTTTAATATAGTAGAATTATTATAGTTATTCTTCTGTACGACTTACAGCAGCAAGTCGTACTGTATAAATTAATTTCTACAAACTCATGTATTATTACATTATTACAAGTTTCAATCCGAGTTAACATTTTTATCACGAACTGTAATTCTCTACACTTCAGTGAACCACATAATAATTCATATGATACCGAATGAAAGAGAAAAAAAAAACAAACCAAAGTTTCAGCAAAACTAATGGTGTAAAAAGGCTATAACCTAACGGAAGTAGTTCCTAACATTTAGGTGTAATATTTCAAGAGCATGATAGGCTCGAAACTTTTCCTACTGAACGAAGAGACATAACACGATGATGCACGTTAGCTTAAATATAGCTATAGCGTTCATTTTTGCTGGCTAGACATATTCTGCCGAGTTTAATCAGGGGGACAACAACCAAAAAAAAAGTGATCGAGTACTTGGTATAGTGAGATCCCCAGCTGGGTAGTCTGTTTCAACCACCCCCGCACCAGATGTGATCTTCCAAAGAACATCTGTTTCTTGCTGGTGTGGTGCGAGAGTCGGAAGAAAAAAAAGTTCACCCTGGGTATAAGAAAGGAGGAGGTTCTATACCAACTATCACCATCATGCATTATCATAGAATGGAAACATGTTAAATATTCATGTCTTTGTAAGCTAGTTGATTAGCGAAAAGATCATTCCAATGCAAATGTTCATTCTGCCCAACTGTCGAATCAATTAAACCACGGATGCCACGGAGTCAAAGATATATGCGGTGTTTAAAATGTGAAATCTGTCATCGTAGGTAATACCTAGTTGAAGCGTGAAATCCGTTAAAGTGTGAAATAGGTAGCTTAACCTAGATAACCATGTCATGAAATGACATGTGGTGTAATGTAATCCACACTTTTTTTTAACAGTTAAACCATAGTCATCAAAAATTTCACGCTCTAACTTGATATTTCATGAAATAAACGGATTTCACACTTTGAACGGTAACTTCATATACTTGAAATAAGGTGTCCATTATCATGATCATGTTTAGTTACTCTATGGCCTTACTCTTGTTTGTTCTTTGGATCACCTTGTTTCACGTCAACATAGAAGCCAATAAAAAACTATTCGCCTTGGCAAACTTGTATTTGGTGTTTATTGTCTTTTAACAAAAGAAGAAACAAAAAAGATATATTGACATCATCTTTTCGACTTTGGCACCGAATCAACTGAAAACCTTAACCGATTCATGACCCTAACAATTCACCTTAAAATAGAAGGTCTATTCATGAAACCGAAGGTCTCTATTGTTTCAGTTGTAAAACATTGTCAGATAAACATCTACCTACGAAAAACTTATTAAAATTATATTTAGAGAACTATTTGGTAAAACAAAAATTTTCATTGATCTTATTTTCACTGTATTTTCAGTGAAAGTTCTTGTTCGATATAGTACCCTGCTATCGTATGATTGTAAAGCTCAAATGAATTGAAGGGCCTGGGTGTTAAGTAACATTTTTACAATTTCGAAGAAAACACGTTTAAAGATCTGAACTTGCTGTCAATGGGCTACTTCACACTTCTTGCACTAATAACTTTGCTCCTATTGTTGTTTCACTAAAATTATGCGTCAGGAAGGTGGAAATGCACCTACATGCATTCGAAGATGCACCTAGGTCATTTTTTGAGAAAAATATCACTGAAAACTCTTTTACACCAGACCCTTAAATGTTTCAGTACAAGAAAGTACCAATTAAAAGTTACTACCATTAGCTCAATTTTCAATTAAATATATGAAAAATCAATAGAAAAACTTGCACAAAAACATATTTAAAACTCAGTTAATAGCATAAAACAATGCGATTAGCTACTTCAGTGAGAAATAGCTATTGGCACATGGGTCTTGCAGCGCTTCCGTTTACAAGATGGTAGTTTCACGAACAGATTACCGTGATCCAATAATCATTTGAATTAGACATAAAACTCGGTGAAGAGCACTTAATTCCATTTTTAAAGGTCAGTCATAAATTTTTAGATGTTTTATTTTCGCCCTAAGTGGTTGGTTGATGAGTGGCTAAAAAAACACAGCTATCACCAGCATTCCTCGGTTACATGAGACAAGGAGGAAATACATTGAACCATTGTCTTAAGGACTCGTGAAGTCAGAGAGAGACACACAAAAAAATATATTTACCAGCAATGACATAGTGCAACAACAAAAAAAAAGGTTACCATCAATTGGTCATGGTTGAATGTTTTCCTGGGACTGTCCTTAAGGTTCCAAGAAGGACGAGACATAAAGAAATCCACAGGCATTCTGAACTCTTCTGAAGTTACACCGCAAACACATAAAACACCCTACAAAAAATAAACAAAAATTTTTAAACAAAAAATAGTTAAACTTATCCTTTAACTTTACTAACGCAACCATATTTTTTGTCATAAAAAATCTATTAATATAGAATAAATTTATTATTACAATTATAGTAAGTGAAAAGTTACATAGACCATATGCTTCCAAGTGGGACAGGTGCACATACTGTTTTACTCATTTAACTAAGCATAAAAGTCAATTATCAAATGGTTAATCCTCCAAAAGTACTTTTGCAAAAGTACTAATTTTCAACATAGCGTTGTTTTTTTTATGGGAAAAAACTTTATTTCCGGATAAAAAGTATGTTGCATACTTTATTAAGTATAGTAAAATTAAGGTCAATGCATCACACACACAGAGGAAAAAATTAGTTCTCGTTTAAAATTTTAGATGACATTATGTCATTAAACATAAGATAATTACTTGTTGTTATGTGTGACACAATTCAACGTTGACTCCCCCCAGTGTTCCACTAACACTCCTTCACACCCTAAAGTACCACTTACACAATTTTAAAACTTTTTTTCCTTATCTATTATTGACAACTGTTTAAATAGTTTTATGTTGACGTCAGTGCTGCAATAGTTGTACTATTTACAGTAAACAAACAAAACAATTCTAGGTTAAATTACTGGTTGACATACTGTACACACACACACACACACTGTTGAGTTTCTTCAGCAATACACACTGTTGATTGAAATTGTAGATTATGCATTTCTACTCTGTACTAATGTGAAAATAATGTACAAGGCGAATTCGATGTTAAATTGTATTCAATAGTGTTTATTAACGTGTATAGGTCAACAACCTCAGATCCGAAAATCAGTACTCTGCAATAAATTTTGGATAAAATGTTTTTATTATCCAACTTTTATTGCTTACATGCCACTTTGAATGTGGGGTAAAGATGATTAGAAGAGTTTAACTAAAAATATTGAACAAGTACATAAAACTGCTTTTTAAGCATACGCTACCCTTTATATAGCCTATTGACATAATATTAGGCTACGCAGATATACTGCAAACGTAATGCAAAAAGTACATACAAACAGTAATGCAAAAAAAAAAATCCAGTTTTGATTTCTGCATGTTTCGATTTATGCGAAATTAAATGTATGCGATCGTTGAGTAATTCGATATTTGATTTATGCCAGTTTTGATTTCCACAATTTTCGATTTATTTATTTATATATATATACGATTGGTACATTGGACTATTTATACAGTATATTCTCATAAACAACTGTAGATGGAAGTAATGCCCAGCTCACTCACTCACAAACTCACAAGTGAAGCTAGTATAAAGAGTATAATAAAAACTAAACTACTACTAACCCGGAAAGATTACTCCTCCAGAGTGGACATGATTCCGGATCAGAGAGGTTATCATCTCGTTTTTAACAAATTTTTAATTCTTCCAGGTTATAGAAAGGTTAACCGTTTATTCATGAATAGCCAAAATTAACGGGACATTCACAGTTCATAGCGCTTGTAATATGCAATAAACCTTCATCATTATGCTTCATCACATACATACATTTTGAACATCGAGAATTTCTATATATGCAATTTTCGAATTATGCAAAGTTTCCACTAGAATCGCATAAACCGAGGACCTCCTGTATTGAATATTGAATTGACTACGAGATGTAATTGCATGCCTGCTTAATAAGTCAGCATATAGCCATACATGGTAGCCAGTAATAATAATCCCAATATCAAGTATTGTTTTATTAACATCATCATCATCACATCATCATACACAAATATTCATAATTTACTACAGTTGGATCTATAATTGTTATAGTACATATTGTACAGTACATACATTTTTGTACCTAATCTAAACTAGTATCCTGTTATCTCACCGCCACTTTTGCTGTCCAATAATACTCACAAATAAACTAACATTCTAGGTCCCTACAGTTTTATTTTTCACATTATTGTATTAATGCACGACTTACATGTACACTGTAAAGGTCAAAGTAGAATAATTCATGACACAATTATTTTTTGTAACAACTCGCTTAGCTTCAAACATCATATTTGATAAGCCAAATAATTAGCCTTGTTGATGTAATTGTAACTCTGGGGGACCTCCTAAGTGTGTGAAACGGCTTTTCATAATGAGTATCTTTTACTCTTCAGCAAAAGGGTTCAGCATTTCCCACGTTCTTTTTTTACCAAACATTTTTTTTCCTAACACAATGCCAACTCTGCTCAAAATCATCTTCATCATCAACAACCATTTTTTGTTTCCTTTTCCTTCCAACAGTCCATTGTATACAATAAATGCAAGATTTTTCCCCCCCAACACAAGATTCATTCATCATTTCTTTTTCACAAAAATCCATCTTCTAGCCCCATAATAACCGCCCCTATGTATTGTACTTAAGGAGTGTGTTTGCATCGCTTTTTCTACCATGACTGGGCCCATAACTTTTTCCTTCCAGAATGCAATGAAATGACTTAATCAGTTGATTCCATCTCTTTGGGAACAATATTTGGGGGAATGCAAGTGAAAAACTCTTGGCATCCTGTTATCCATAAATCTCTGTTTATCCATAATCTTTTTTTTTTTTGCATCTGCCATATGGCTTGCAAATCCTGAAACAGAAACTCGGGCTGAATTATTATTATATGAATTTTTAGTAAAATTTAAAATTTCATTATGCATTATGGTTAATAATAGTAAATAAAAGTTCATATCTAATTAATAATTCCATATCATATAAAATTTCTATCTATATTAATGTTGGATCATAAAATATTTTTATTTTCTCATAAAAACCAATTCTCCATTTATATCCGACACTATTCTCAAAACTGATAACAAAAAGTGTACTATTTTAAAACTGGGCTTCCAAGAAAGTGTAACCGTTACTGTGAATGCAATGTAAGTTTTAAAATCACCTAGGTTGGTTTAATAATAGATTTCACCAAATAAAGAATGGTGCTAATTTTAGCCAAAATATTATAATGTCTGGCAGTGGTTCAACTTCGGACAAGTTTCACCAAGGTTACAGAACTCTACCAAACTTCGCAAAAACATGTAAAGATTCTTCTTTTATTATAGAACATCCATTTTTTTCAGTTTAAAAATAACACCGGATAGAATTCAATATTTAGTAATACGATAATTCGTACGGAAATTATGCAATAGAATTTATGCAAACTCGTACAGTATATTCAAGTATATTATGTTACCATATATGGATTATGTATATAAAATTTGTATAATAAACAGTATATTGTATGTATAAAATTATGTACAGTATATATGTTTGCACTGTGTATGGATACATTACAGACGGATGTAGAGTCTTTCTTGGAAAAAGTGCAGGATCGTTTAACAGTCGTACTCTTAAGATTACATTATCGGATTAAAGGGGTTGGAAATCCATTACAGCAGAGTTTGTTTAAACTCTACTACATTAATGGTAACATTTGTACAAATTAGCAGCAGTTGTAGCACAGTAAGAGAAGCTCTCATGGACTTTATACAATGTCCTTGATTTAACATATACACATCAATTGAAGGTTTCAGAGGCTCAAGAAAAACTATAAAAAAAAAACTTGATCAGTAAAAGATAAGCTGGTGGTACAGTGAGATAAATGATACGTCCCAAGAAGGAATCTTTGTTCGTGTTTTTTTAGACTCTCCATTAGGCGGATGACCATGCTGAAAAATGTTATATGCTCGTATGTCGAAAGATTTTTGCCCGACTGAAATGCCAAAGAATGCTGTTCTTCCCTAATTTTTTTTTTCATGGAAACGATGAAAATTAAATGAGTCAAAAGTAAGACTTATTACATGATGATGTTACTCATCTTTCTATAATAATAATAATATCATCATCACGGTCGATGGTACATTCCAACGAAATCAGCTCAAAACACAAAAAACAAAACAAAAAAACTTCGGTTTAATCCAATTACGTTTGACGCTGTAACTAGGACATTTTATCTTTCAAAAGAAAAAGTATAATATGTATAATAGTCATGTAATAAGTACAATGTGTCCATGTTTAGTTAAAGCTGTTCGAAAGAAACTGCGATTTCCTGTAAGGCCCTACATACATTTTAAAAATGAATTCACAAAAAAATACATGAAAAAATGAATTGACTAACTAGAACATATTACATTAATTAGTAAGCAGGCGTAGACCGTATGTACCGTTGAAGTACAAGAAGTCTTCGATTTATGCGAGGTTAGTATATTTAATTTCACTATAATGTGAAAAAGATATCCTTGCATCATATTCAACGGTTAAATTTCGCAGTTAATTTTCTAACGTTAGGGTCATCTCGTTGTCATGACTGTCGTACATCACTAACAAATCAATAGAAATCATTGTATTGAAAGACAGTTTGGAGTGCAGTAAAAGTTGTGGGCTATTAATTTTTGTGTGTTCAAGTTAAATCTAACATGATCATAAACCATGATTATTAATGGTTTAATGTTTGATTTTTTGATCGTTTTTTCTGGTTTAAGGGCATACTAGTTTTGTGGTAATGAAAGATGCAATGTGATGTATTAAAATATAAAAAACTTTCCTTATCGGAAGGAATAAAACTGTCGAGTAAGTGAAATGTAATTAATACTTAACCCTCTTCAATTTTAAGGCTATTCACAGGGCAAACAATTATTAATAATTCATCACGTCCGGAAGTGTCTTGTCTTCACTACTGATCTCTCTATTGTGGATTTGACTCAGCCAGAATGACGAGTACAATTGAACGTTTCTACTGTTATTGACCCTTCATCTTTACTACGCATCACATCCAATTCTTACAACAGAAATTATAACTGAAAATAAGATAATTATAACAAAACTTATTACTCCGTAAAAAATATCCAAAATTGATGCTTTATTCTAACTAGCAATCACAAATTTCAAGCATCTACTGTTCATAACTATCGTCATGTCTGTTTGTTTGTGCACGCATAATGCAAGAAAAAGAAGAATAAAAATGATTTTAACAAAACTTGGTACCTACTGTAAATTAAGACGCATTCAGGAAAGTTATAAGCTATATAACTTTGTAGCATGTTATGATTTGTCATGTTATAATTTGCCATGTGGATGATTCCTTATAAAAAAACTTAAAACTCATCAAATTGTACACTCCCTCCTCCACCAAATTTTCGAGTTTTGTTTATATTGACACGAGTTATTAGGGAAAAAAGTTACAAATGAATTTGAACGAGAGTCTATCGGTTACACTGATGTTATAACTATAAATATGTAGTAAGCTATCTTCACGCAGTTCATTGTTGTCACTTGTGAACTAATAAATTCCAGAAAAATTCTGATGCATTCTGGGATGCTCTTTAATACTAATCTTGTTGATAGTCACGTTGTTATGGTGAACCGCAAGAATAACAGGGTTTACCATAACAACGTAAGGCATAAATTGCTCTGGATACAAAGATCCGTGTAGTTAATTGTAATAATGACCCATATCTGTGGGTGTATGTATGTATGTATGTGTGTGTGATTGTGTCTGTTAGTGCCATAAATTCTTTTTGTTTACCCTCAAGCCTCACGCTGATATGGTGATCCCCATGGGGTTCACTATGACAACGTGAAGGTAAACAACAAAGATGAGAATAAAAGAAGCTGTCAAATCCAAAGTGCATCAGAATGATTCTGAAAGTGAAAATACATGTAACCTACAAGAATGAACCGCAATGATAGAGAACTGCTCACTATATATTTATCTGCTAAAAGATAGATTGTTACCATACCAACACAAACGTATACTTAAGTAACTATAATGAGAGAAAATGAAAATTGTACACAAAAAAAACACAATGAATTGCGTAATGATATCGAACAAAAACGTTTCCCGTCATTTTTGACGGGCTATTTACTAGTATAGTAATGGAAGGACTTGGTGGTGAAGGAGAAACTCGCGGAGAAACCAATGAGTTGTGAATGTGGAACATTTTCAAAACTTTGAAAATGTTTTCGTGAATGACCGTATCTTGCATAATAGATATTCTTTTTCGAGTTTAATCTACAGTTATTTATTTCAACCAGCCTCAAAGCATAGGTTGCACAGTACAGACAATTATGTCTTCCAGTAATTAACCAAGGGTTGGTCTACTTGGAGAACCATTACCTACTAACGGCCACAGTACGCTTATGAGGAATGACAGTTTATATGAGACTGATTCAGTGAGGGCACGATTATCCTATATAATCCTCTCATGTTTTATCGGGCTTAATTGGACGTCAAATTCTCACGTGCAGCAATTGAATGTGCCAAAACTGTGGCCTCGTGTGTCCCTGCTAGAAAAATGAGCAACGAGACCTTTCCTCGTGGTAGACTCTGGAGATCGAGGAAACAAAATCCCGGTTAACGTTCTCCGTGTAATAACGGTAATTTGTCAACTAAACATGTGGTTGTAGAACAACCATGTGTTTTTTCCCCGATGCTTAAGATTGTGCTTAGAGAATATCAAAACAACTACAATGACATATGAAATACGAGACTTAAATCTGATGCTTATCAGTCCTTGTTGTGAGTCGGTACATTAGATTAATGCACTTTTCAGTAAGTGCACTTAGCTACTGTATAGTTAGTTAACACACGAGACTGTACGGTACTTCAAACTACAGTTATACGATTTAACAACAAAGTGAAAAAAAGAGGTTGTTAATTACAAACGTGTTTTACAATTGAAGAACCTGTTGTAAAAGGGTGTTAAGTGAAATTTTTGTCAAAAATGATCTGGAAACATTTTCGAACGTGTTAGGTGCAGTTCTACCATAGACTAAAGAGTTAGACTATGGTCTTTAGTCCATGGATCTACCTCCACAACGCATAATTTTGAGCAAAACAACAATATGTGCAAAGCTATTAATTAGTGCAAGAAGTGTGAAGTAGCCCATCGACAGAAAGGCAAGTTCAGATCTTTAAACGCGTTTTCCTCGAAATTGTAAACTTACTACTTAACACCCTTTCAACACAAGGCCTTTCAATTGAGTAAATGAATTTGTGCATGGTATAGTATGCCTTACCAATCATCGTTTTGAATATAATTAAAACGTCAAAAATTTAATAGAAGTGAAAATGCAATTATCCTCGTAATACATCTATAAATCGGAGACATGTTACAAGCTTTAAAATAAAAATTAAGTATATTTTAATGCGTACAGCTTGCCAACCAGCATCTTTTAGTTGCTTGAGGTCATCATCATCATCACCACCATCAGCACACACACACACACACACACACACACACAGTGACACCCACATATGTTGTGTCTTTGCAACAGATGCTGTCTATATTGTGCCTTTGACATAACCATAAACCATTCAGCTAATGCATAAAAAAATAGCCCTTCCGAGATACATTTTTATGATCTGGAAAAACATGCAGTTGTTGTTTCTATGTTATGAAAAATTCATCGGACACTATCTACTTCTCCATTATGGATGAACATTCTTATTGTCATGATCTCGTTTTGGATAACCAACAGATGGCCACTAGTGTCATTTCGCTAGGGCCATCCATTTTGCACGAGTTGAAGGTGTATATTGAAAAATAAAGACAAGGTCAAACTGTGCCATAAAACTATCAAAGTGTAAAAGAAACTTCAAACGCTACTATCTGAATCAACTTTAAAATCTGATTTTTATTTATTTATTTATTTATTTATTTATTTATTTTTTTGTCAAAAAGTTTTTTCTTCCTCTTCAAAGTGGAAACTTTTAAAGTGATGTCACTTTCAAGTTTATGTAGAAGGAAAAGTGTTGCAAAAAAAGGAACAGTTGTACAAACCATTTTGGATGAGGATTGCGTATTTTGGAGATAATCCAAATAAACTAGTTATTGACATTATGTAAACCAGAATATTTCAAACTCGATGAACAGATAGCAAAATTAATAACGTTAACTAAAACATCTGGTGTATTTAAAGGAGACACAATGGATATTGAAGGAAGTACAGTACGGTGGAAATTAATACACATGAGTATTGTACAATCATTTTATAATCGAACAATTCAATTTTTTGTTTATTTTCTACGAGTGCTGTATAAAACTTGTTCAATATCGCGCCATAAAATAAATGAATAAGGTACTTATGGATTAATTGTTATCTCGCTTTTTCTCATTTTTTTAACTAACCTAAACTGAAGTTTATACCCATAATGTCCAATTTAGGTTATTAGTAAATAAACTGCTGCTGCCAATACAAGGGAACATCTATGAAACGCATCAAGAAATCAATTTTTTCGCCAACAGGTTTTTTTACTGAAGATACACGTATGACGAATAAACATTTTTTAATCCACTGTCACTGGTGAATTAATTGAATTCAGATGATATAGTATAACGGTACTGGCACATTCATATACTGTACTGTATATTTTCACACGTAATATTTAAGACATATGGTAGGCATGCACAAATCTAATTTTAGAACGTGTCCTACTGAAAATCCAGGAATTCAAAACTCTTTCCCCTTCCTGAAGCAATCCATTTCACACGACAGCTAATTACACCATTGATGAATAAATCTGACATTCTGTAAACTTGCAATCTGATATACTGCTGTACATGTGAAACGACATTTGAACTTATTACTTTATTTTCACTGCTTACTGTAACAAGCACTTTTCCAAAGTTTCTCTCAAAATTATGCAAAACAAACATAATTTTACAAAACCAAAAGTTATTACCATAATCTTAATCCAACTGTAACTGTATATCCAATTATAGCTGCATGCCCGTCAACAATGACGGGAAAGATTTTGATTGTTTTATGCGAATACCGTATGATATGTCGCTCTATTATGCGACAAAAGAATCAATTTTATCATATGCGACAAAATTTCGCTATTATGCGATTTTGAACAGTGGTGCATGAGTGATTGAATGCTTCTGCACAACTGTGGCTTTCCTATGACAGTGTGTATATGTTGAAAATGTCGAAAATCCTTTGAACGGGTTTTTTGTGTGATATATTTTCATTTTTTATTTTAATAAAATATGAAATTTCAGATTTAATGCAAGTTTTTCGCAGAACGTGAACTTCACCTAAATCGCTTAATACCTGTATACAAATAGTTCTGTTTCAATAAGTGCCTAGAATTTTACTTTTTTTTTATACAATAGGTTCCATCTACAAAGACTGTAGGTTGTCTGTAGATTACTAATGCATAATGCATTTCAATCAACCAAAACTTATCACTTTAAGCATTCATCGTGTATGAAAGAGATAACAAATGTACAGAAATTTTCTCCCTATTGATAATGTGCAAATTCATTATAACATAATTGTTAGATAAATACAACTAGTAGTATAAAGATGCACATAAATGACTCAAATATTCAATATCATTCGATCAAATGAGCAGATAATTAGACAAAAGAAGAAAAAAACACCGCATACTTGAAAGCGAACACAAAGACAGCAGTTTGATAACATGTTATACATAACTGTTGATTTTACTTTATTCAATTAGATGAAATACGCAAAATTTCGCCATAGTCAACAACTACTATAATCAATAACTAATATTACTTCTTGTGTAAAGATGAACCAGCACCAGTGCAAATTTACATGGAAAGTGTTCAATTGTATTGTGCAATAACTGGAACTGGTGGTTTGCTTAGTGACGCATTCGACACAGTGTCAACTTGGTTTGTGCTAATTTTATGGACAGGGTAGGCAATTAAAGGGTAAAGACTTTTTTCCTTTAATTAATTTAATCGGATGTCTTTAATGAAAACTGCAGTCCAGATGTGACGATACAATCATCCGAAAGTTCAGCAGCAAATTTGGCATGTTACATGTACAGTTATGTCAACGACCGACCTTAGTCTGTTGCGCACTCAGCACAAAAGTTTTCGTAATCCAATTTTAAGCTTTGTTGACCACACGGTTAAATTCGAGTTGGATAAAATATCAACTATCTTAGATAACTAGGAAATTCAGCCTGAAATATATTCTGCATAGTATGACATAGTAATCCATCCAGTTGAATTGATATTCTGATTAGTTGAAGAAGTGCAACAGAACACCGTGGTAGTTAAGAATTACACCAAACAACATATATACAGTATGTCAATGTATTTTTTTAGAGGGAGGAGAGTACTGTATTTAAATATAATGAAACATGAAGGTTTATAACATCACATGTCTAAATTAACACATTGAGCGTTAAATGTAAATCAATAATAGACAAGTAACATTGTAAGATAAAAGCATGTACTGTATTGGCAATGACATATTGATTTATACAGTACATGGCGAGAGAAAACCATTATAGACTAAATGGAAACGTACAGTATAAAAGATAAAATAGAGGTAAAATATAGCTTTAAGAAGACACGTGTGTAGTCTTCAAAAGACTGTCTTCTTAATCTATTGGAAAACCTTTCAGTGTGGGTGAATGTCATATGGAAGAAAAGTTTGATATTATTAGTCTTTTTGTGTGACAGTACACAAGTGACTGAATGCCGAACTTTGTTACTTTGTGGAAATTTCGATATACAGTATTATTATGCGATCTTTGACTTATGTAAAGTCCGTGTGCAAAGTAAACTCTCGCATAAATGTCGAGGCTCTCTTGTGCAATGTAACAACTATTACAAAACAGTTTTTTGTCTTTTTTAGTGTTAAACGATGGAGAAGAAGAAGAAGAAGATGCACCACTGGACATCAATCCAAGAGTGACTGGGGAAGGCCAAAACATAACCGTAGAAATCGGAGAAACAATCAAGCTGGCATGTCCCGTGACAGATATAGGTGAGTGTTTAAATAAATGTATAGTTACAGTTTACTTAATGCAAAATGCCAAGAGACCAATTGAAATATTAAAAAATATGAAAAACTAAAACAAGAAAATGTGAACGATTCATATGATCCGTGTTCAACCTGGTTCAACTACTGTACTGCTCGAATTCAATAAGTAGTTCTATGGGTGAAAACATTATCTATAGAGAAATTAACGCCATCTATTAACGTGAATTGAAAATAAATCTGGCGGAAAATTCAACTCAACTTATCATTTGCTTCAAATAAATTTTTCTAATCCATCTATTAACGTGAATTGAAAATAAATCTGGCGGAAAATTCAACTCAACTTATCATTTGCTTCAAATAAATTTTTCTAATCCATCTATTAACGTGAATTGAAAATAAATCTGGCGGAAAATTCAACTCAACTTATCATTTGCTTCAAATAAATTTTT
>JAQIWH010000996.1:0-36855 GCA_034695005.1 Cryptops parisi | reverse complement strand
GATTTTATGTAGGCGAAATACAGGCGATCTAAAATAGTGCAAGATAACGAACCACTGTATTTGGCAATGAAACCTGTGTAGCGTGCAATTTTCTTTGTAATATCAGAAATATGGAAGTCCCAAGAGAGATTTTCTTGTACACTTATACGTATACTTCACACGTATACTTCACCATAGCGAAATTTCTTCTTACACCGAAAGGTAAGAAGCTACTACAAATAAAACTGGTTGACAAAAAATCCAAGATCTTCCAAGCTAAAAGAGGGGGAAAACGTCTATAACCCGGTACACTTGTATTTGATTTTTCCTTTTAAACTTCTTTATACTTTAAATCTCGGGGGCGAAGAAGCGAATAGATGGTTGCTAAGTCCTGAGAAGAGAGAGAGAGAGAAATAACCCTAAAAAGAAAAACTCTTCACTCTTTTCTTTGGAAAAAAAGTAAGGTTCTTTCGTGACAAGCACAAAGATGGTCCTGGCTAGTCCCTCTCGTGAATTATTAATACATGGGCAATAGGATCCCGGTTCCCTACCAATAAATTGCAAACGGATCGGAACTTTTCTCCCCCCCCCTCTTCCCTCACTCGCCCACCTTCAACTTCTGAACCCATTCCCTTGTGCTAGTAGGCTATATCTTGACAACGCGATGAAGTACCGCACAAATATTGCGGATGAAATACAAAAATCTGAGAATCGTCCACGTAACATGATTTGAAGTGAAATACATTACAGCGATCACAAAGCGCTGTTTGGGATTTACTTTCATGAGTTGAATAATAAAATACCAGACAAAGCCCAAACCAGAATCATTTTACCATTGCAAGAAAACCCCATTGGAATTGGATGGTGATCGGAATAAGACGTTGGAGATCCAATACACCATGAGCCAACCCTTAGTGTCAATGTGAATGGCACAATGCGGAATAAGCTTAAATATGTTCTATAATTCACATATGGCCTTAAAGATAAAAACAACTATTACACAATGTCCAACAATGGCTACACAGTTTCGACAGTTCTAAGGTTATATTGAAAACAAAAATCTTTGCTTCCACGAAGTACTGTAGGAAAGTGATAGTAAATAATTGCCAAATAAAAAGCCCCCCCCCCAGGGTATCTAAGTCCCTTACGTGCGATTTCGCTAATATGCGACGAGAGAAAAACCCAGATACTTGTCAAGCATATATATATATTTATTATATATTTAAAAAAATCAATATTATGCAAGTTTGTGCGGTGGTATACGAGTTACTATGCTGAAGTTTGGCTCCTTCACTAGATTTTCGATATACGTGATTTTTGATACTGCAACTCTCGCATAAATCGAGGACTTCCTGCATTTAGAAACTTGGATAAAAAGAAAACTTTCAGTAACATCAAGATGTTACAACAGTTTCATTCTCTAAATGGTGGCTAAAAATCCAATGTTCTAAATTGTATCCCGAAGCATCCATGACATTTCCATTAGACCCGCATGTCAACTGAAAGGAATGACAAACTCATTAACCATCAGTGAACACACGATAGCTGAACCAACTCAATCGCAGCTGATGTTTGAAGAGTCATCGCATCGGAGGGAACGGTTTGACATTGAAATTGGATACAATATTTGTTGACGTGTAACATATTGTAAAGTACTTCCACAACTAAATCACATTTCTTGGACATAGATGAAATATTGTATATGCTCACTAATTTATTAAAGAAACTTTTGCTTGCTGACAGATCTCTAAGCTACATCAATATGGTCTATTTCCAGCGATCTATTTAAGTATTTATCATCACTTTTTTTCAAAACACACAAAATGCCATCTGATTATTGATTATTTTCTCGTCTATGAATGAACAGTACTCATTTAACACAGTGTCTTTCAAGTTCTCATTTTTCATGTTTTCCTATTTTTAAATGCAGTACATTTACAGTCCATCTTGTAATTTACAAGATTCACGTTGCATTCATTCCGTTATTCATGTTTTCTTCATGACATAATTCAACACAATGTACAAGAATTCACTGAACAAATTTTCTTTCCACTCCTATTTTTTTCACCAACACATTTCAGTCACTACAATCATGACATTTTTTTCATGGTAACAACAGAGATACCCTCAAAATAAAATGCATTTAGTGGTACAAGTGATCCTTGATTTGTGCAAAAATAACGTTTCGTAAAAAGATTCGTTATGAATCGAAAATCTCATGTACTGTATTGCAATTTTCATAAAATAGATGAACAATAATGAACCATTCCAACCTGATATGCAACATTTGCCCCATACGTGGCGTATGCAGTGTACAAGGAAAATTGCAGGTGCAGAACTATTTGTTTTAGCCTACATCACAACAGAGAATCGCATAAGTGAAGCGTTTTTGTATATGATGAGCATCTCGAATATTATTCTTCACTTACCGTATTTATGAAAACTGCATAAATAAAGAACTCCGTGTGTAAATTCTACCACTCTTTGTTGAAATATTCTATTTCACGCAAAAAAAATTGCAAGAAGCACAGAAAACGTTTATTCGAGTATCCCCAAATCCCATTCCTCGTTTAACACGATATTCACTTAACGCAACCTCTTGAAGCGTCGACAAAAATTTTATAAACTGTACGGTTACGGTACTTTTCTCACCTTATAAACAGCGTGTCGGTGTAGTTTGAGCCGTAATACCGTAAAACGAAATAAATATTACTCTCCGAACACACATTCTCTCTTTTATTTCCAGTTCTCAGAAACAATAACGCCGCTTTCATTTTCCTTAACTATTACATTCCTCAACACGCGTTTTTTGTTTCTCTCTTCAACGCACCTCTTTTGCCGCGTATCCATCTTACAACCTATTCCAGTTAGTAAACAGCATTTCGGAATGTCTTCAAGCGCAAGCTACCAAACATGGCATCAAGCCAAACGTTTGCCAGTAATGTCTTCTCTCGCAGGGTTTGTTCAAAGACGAATTTCATTGAGTGTGCAGCAGATAGGACGTGAAAGAACAAGAAGGCCTCACTCTCACTCTCAAACCAAACAGAGGTTGGTGAGAAAACTGTGAATCGCAACTGGCCGGAAACAATTTTCATCTCCACAAGGTTTTAAAGCATCGATGTGCACAATAGACGAAAAGGATGAAGAAGAAGATGAAAGAAGAAGAAAAAGAAAAAAACAATAATAAGAAAAGAGTAAAATTGCAGTGAACATGAAGGAGTAATTTCAAAGAACAGCAACTCTTGGCTCTACTCATTTCCGCAACATCTGAAACAGAGGCAATCATTTCGGAGCTCTTAAGATGACATTTGTGCACATTGCCCCTACTATGACTGCTAGATGATGATAACTTTAACGTTGGTGAATGTAAACAACGAACTTTGTTTGTTATTTCTTCACTCTGTTATTGCAACCATTACAGTATAACCTTTTTTTATACAAATGTATGAAGAAAAAAGCAAAACAAAACAAAAACCATACTTTAAAAGTGTGTAATCAAGCACCTTGCGGCGCCAAGAGTACAATAAATGCTGGTGATGTGGGGCTGTGTAATAGATGAAGTGTTAGTCTATTGCCTCCGTGTGATACAATGTCCTACTGTAATATTATGGATGCAACACATTTTTCACCAGGGCATGTGAAACTAATGTTCGGAAAGTTGAAAAATGCTTCCCCGTGTTACACAAATTTCAACATGACATCGCAGTTTTGCCCTGTATGCACGGAAAGGTAATTCCAAAACAATAAATTAGTTACTCCATCTCCAAGGAGTGCAAGGCATTAGATTTAAAAACTTGTAAATTTTGCTTTGGGAATAATTAATGGTATGTCATATTAATCTTGTACGAACAGTAGTAATACTTGTCAACAAAGGACAATGATGTGAAGTGATTTGTTTAAAAAAATAAGAATTCTGAAACTGACCATTTCAATTTCATAAAAATATAGCTAAATGAAACAATGACACAAAACTGAAACTACTGTAAGTTTCAAGTTTTCCAATTTATCCGCTTTCCTTGGTTAACAGATTTCTACATTAAATTTAATATAATTCTACTAATGTACAGTGAACACAAAAAACTACTTAGACAATACTGCTCAATTCTTTGCACGTACTCTTTCACAACTACTGATACAGTATATACTGTTCGTGATGTGTTATATATTCTACTTTTGTTCAGCAGAAATCTATCTAAACTATTAATATAAGCTTTCTTAATTCAATCATCATCCTAGTGAGATAAATATTTCATACAGTGAAAAAAACCTTTCCACTAAAATGGCAGTACAAAGTTAACACCATGTAGTTTTAAATAATAAACTGATTTCACTCCTCAAAACAAATCCTGTTTCATGTTTTTGCAATAAGAAATGGTCCCAAAACAACATTAATAAAAAAAAAAACACACTTGTAACATAATAAAAGATGTTCTAGACTTGCATAGTCAACATTGCCAGCTTGTTGGGCGAAGCAATTCAAAGACAATTCGAAACCACCTATAGCCTCCAGGTTCTAGGAAAAATGCATAGGACGCAAATGATACAACGAACCAGTGTAGAATACCAAACCCAACGCTGATAACTTAACCCATAGATAAGGTTGGTGTTTTCGCCAACAAGCACTTTATGAAATGATGGCCACGGCAAATGACTTTTGGAATGTCGGGCCCGAGCTGAATGAATTAAAGTGACGTTGTTAGCTTGCAAATTGCCAAGAATATTCGAGCCCAAGTGTTGAAATTTCAATTTTCGGTCTGTATAACAACCACACTTTGGACTTGATGGTTGTACAAACAGAATGCAGTGCTCAAACAATAAACCTGCTATTACACACAAACGTGTAAAATGAACAATCAACAATGAATGTGGAACGCACTTCAGCTTTAAAAAACGAGTCACGGTCATAAAAGGCAATGACAAAAATTACGCCCAACACCTATAGCACACACACCATACAAAAAAGACCAGCAATGCTATTCTTTGAAGTGGAAATCCAAACATTACGAACCGCTTAGTAGCAGTGTGTGTGCATGGCAAATTAGATTACTTCAATGCCTCAAGTAGTCCTTCTTAATGCACCAGAAGACTCACTATCCAGACTTTTTTTTTATCCGTCGCAGGAAGCATGAGTCGAAAACATTCCCCATGTTCCACGTAATTACAAGTTAGTGTGTCGAAAAAGCAGCTTCTCAATTTGCCTCTCCACCATGAAAAAGCCTGCACTTCAATCATCATTAAGCTAACAGTTAATTCAGCAATCCCAACCTCATCGTTGTACACTTTTCCACCAAAGAAAGCGGAAAGAATTCCATCAGAACAAGATAAAAATAAAAGAAAAGAAAAAACCATCCAATTAATGGACTTCCTCCCTTGCACCAAATGAAAACAAATTTTATCTTTCAAAAGCTAATCTATATTAAAGACCTTTTTTTTACAACAAACCTAGAATTACAAATATCACCCGAACGATGAAAAAGATTTGTCTGCAAAGATTTGGGTTCTACTACGTACTACCTGTCTATCATGGCATATTATACTAAACAAGTACATTAAAAGTCCTTTTTAAGCATACTCTTTATCCTTTAATCTAAAAGCAATAGCTTTTTCCCCTATCACAAAAAGTCTATTTTGAATATTTCTCTACTGACATACAGCTTCAGTCATATTGCTTTTTAATCAACAGCATATAGGCAATGACACTCGATACACTAAGACGAATCCATAGACACCTCATTCATCAAAATCCACCGAGTATTGTTTTTGTATGCGCAATCTTCATATACTGTACATATAGTGTCCACCATATTGGATTTTTATTGATGCCATATAGTCAGTATCACTCGTGAGAAATAGGCGGATCCGATGACATCTCAATATCAAAAATCCATCGAGCCATTTAGCCTGTAAAAGGGTCTAAAGAATTATGCATATCTGGCATGTAGCGTCCGCCATAATAGTTTTTCATTGATGCCATTAGCCATTGTTACTCGTTAGACTAAGGTGAATCCATAGACACGTCACTCATTAAAACGTTTTTAATAAAAACCATCGAGTAGTTTTGTCTTTATGTGTAGAAACTCACCAACTCACTCACAAGTGAAGCTAATATAAAGAGTATAAAAATTTGTTTAACCATGGCATATTATACTTTAGTATAATATGCCATGGTTACACCAACAATCTCAGATTCGCAAATCGGTAACCAGAAAAATTAATAATCCGGAATAAATGTGATACCTAACATTTCACTAGTATTCTTCATTAGTGCAAATCAGAAAAATTAGTTATTGTATTTTACAAGATGTTTATGAAAGTTGAGTGCAAAAGTCGCATAGTAGCGAGATGATTTCGCATATACCAAGAATCTGAAAGGATATTTTTCGTCGCATATTAGGAAATTTGCATAATTTACTGTGTCAACCAATTATTTTTTTCTCTTTTATTATTAAAATTTCAACTTTACAGGCTTCCATCAATGTTATATTGATTACACGGAAGTTTCGATGTGCAATTTGAGCAATTTGTGGACAACTGTGACGTCAGTATCTTGCCCAACCAATGAAAACTGGTTGATAAAGTTGAAGTCACAATTGTCCACAAATTGTTCGAATTGCCACATCAAAAATTGTCAGAAAGCCAACTGCAAAGGTGAGGCAAAATGTTTGCTAATTAGATGGGTATTATTTAATTAAAAAACCAAACCTCCAGTAATCTGGAACAATCACCTATCCAAAAATAACTCAGAGCCGAATGATTTCGAGATCGTCAACCTATAGTATCTTCGCATGACATCACGTCATTTACGATGCAAACAAACAAACGTTTCCTATACAATAAACAATTCCAGTTTCCTACACACATGTCGAATTTTACGATGCAATTTATTTCGAAAGTACCTTCATATTGGTGAAACATTACCGCAACCAATCTTAAACTTTCCGTTCTAATACATCAAAGGTTGGATTGAACTAGATCAACTGTCAGTGTCAGAGATAAACCATTTTTTCTCTCCCCAATTAATAACTGCGAGATGTCAACGTGCCATGTTAAAACAAAACCGATCAAACTGCGAGTTCGTTCAATCGTGATATTTACTGCGATGAACTGTCCCAGCCAATGACGATAACCAAATGAAACCTTAAGTCACTATTGCAATTCCAACCTATCCCAATCTTTATTCTGGGAGGGAACAAAAAAATACGTGTTCTTTTCGGAAAGTCAATTTCTACCAGTGAAAGAGTTATAGGCATTCAAGTTGTTTTCCGTTCCAAATCGAAATTGCTAAACTTGACCATTGCACACACACCATCTGCTCTTATTTCTTTGGATGGAAAAAAAAAAAGCATTTCCATGAGTTTGGGTAGCTGAGTCAGATTCGGGCCCCAAGCCAAGCAAAATTAAGAAGAACCCAAACCCGATGAAAGATGGTGAGAGAAAAACACAAGAAATGCTATTCAAGAAAAGTTGAGACTTCCGTTACCAATTTAGTTTCCAACAATCGAATTAAAAATAAAAATTGTTTTTTTTTATCATTTACAATTAAAAAACAAAAACAAAAAACAAATCATGTTAAGCATTCATTTTACAGTCGACTCAAAAATGTAAACATGTTTATCGATTCAAGCTCAACTTACTTTTAATGTCTGACTTGAAATAAAACGATTAATGTTTCAGCAGCATGTCGCAGTTTAGTTCGTTTGCAGTTTTAACTTTCATAGAAAAGAGTGACGGTTCCCGACAGTAATTTCTTGCTAACTTAATTTTCTAACACTATTTATTATGTTCTTGCGTTTATGTAGGGGGTACTAAAGCCCCAATGAAAATGTAAATCAACCAATTTTACAACTTAAAGCTCTTTTAAACACCCAAAAAATTTTTTTCCAACACCCTTAATATAGGATAATCAAGAATGCATATGGTTCGGTAGTAGTTTTGAAAACGGTTTAACATGACGAAAATTTCTATGATCCAGAAAGATTTCGATGGTAAATAAAACAAACTAAATTCCAATTTATAACATTTCTTTAATCAAAAAATCTAGTGGAATGAAGAAAGTTGTTGATTTATGCGAGGATTAAGACGATTTAGACGATTCCACTATCGTCTAAATTGAAAATCGTATATATCGAAGTCCTCACGAACTGACAAAAATTCAGCACTCTTGTGAACCACCGCATAATAGCAAAACATTTTTCGCATATATCAAGAATCTGGGATATATATCATCACATACTGTACTGTATTAGCAAAATAGCATATGCGGAACTCGCATAAATCGAGGATTTCTAAATACTGTATATACATTTTTTGTACTCTTCCTTACTATTTGCATTGTAAAGAAGAAAACTCCATAATTTTCCATAAACCACCAATTTCTGTTACCAGAATACTTTATTTACAGAAGATTAAAATAAGTTTATGTAACCCAACAGCATTAGAGCTGTAACCCAATACAGTTACACAGTACTAGCATAGACCAAGAAGATATATTTATATACAATAGATAGATGACATACAGAAGATTACTTCATATGAAGCTACATAAGTACTTAGTACGAGTATATATACGTACAACTTCTTAGTCTATGATACTAGAATATCCTAGCATATAAAAAAATAAGAAAACAAGTACATTAAAAATGTTTTTTAATCTTTATATACTGGCATATAGCGTTCGCCATATTGGTTTTTAATTAACAGCATATAGGCAGTGACACTCGTGAGACTTAAGACGATGGACACCTCTCATTCATCATAATCCATCTAATAGTTTTTGTATTTAGAAACTCACAACTCAAAAGTGAAGCTAATATAAAGAGTATAAAAATGTGAAACCATTTGGGAGCTTCAACAAAATCATTACTATCGTCACTCATTGTCATCACTCCGACTAAAAGACTCGACAACTACAACCGAAACAATTCCTTGTACAAAATGGAGTGCAAAACTTTCAAATGGTGTACAAAACAATTCATGAAAACAAACAAATAAAAGAAGCCTTTCGCTTGAAGTATATGTTGATGCAAAATACAATCATGTTGATTCATTCATTCTAGACTCAACTCGAGTTGCGGATAATAAAACTCAAGAAGAGAGAGAGAGAGTGAGTGAGAGAAAAAAATATTGGATCAAGTCCAGTTGCTTCCAGCTAAATATTGATACAACTCCTATTTTGATTTGGCTCCTTACACTATTTGCTCTTTGACGTCCTTGGCAAGGACGCTACAAAACGAAAGGACGATAAAAAATCATCTCCAGCAATACTCATTCCAAGCAATTTCAAGTTTTATTCTTCAATAAAAACTGCTTCCAAAAAGTATATAATATTTTTCTCTACACGACAAACACAACATAACGACAAACCTAACACATCCTATAGACACCCACTGAATACTATAGTAGTGTATTTGAACCTTGTAATTCCACTATCTTGGGTTAAGTGCTGTGCTAATACATCGTTGGTTATTATATTCATACGTTATTATGGTTGCACTCATCTGAATACAAGAACTACTCAAGTTCCATATATGCGATTTCGCTATTATGCGACAAGGTGAATTCTTTCAGATGTTCGTTAACGAAATTTCGTTATAATACACTTTTGCATAATGGTCAATATAGATCGAGTATGGGCTTTCGCTACTATGTGACAAAATAAATTCTCTCAGCAATATTTTGTCGCATTTTGTCAACAACGAAATTTTTTCACATATATGAACATTTATATGCGACAACATCTCATTATACAAACAAAAGCAATCTTCCCAGATGCTCATTATATACGGAAATTTTCGCTATTATATGATTTTGAGTTGTGGTGTACAAATGACCAAACGGATTGTGTTGCATGTTTTTTTTCTTCATTTTATGTGAATTTTGATATATGCGAGAATTGAGTGAAGCGTTCGCATAAATCGAGTGCGTCATATACTGCATATTTTGTGAATTACTAAAAAGTTCAAACTTGAATCGTATTTTTTTTTCACAAAACCATCACACCAAATAATACCTTGTTCAAATTTGAAAATTTCAGTAGTGCATGAAACCATCACGAGACGATAAATTCACATCACCGAGAGCTCTGATGTAATTAATGATATTTCACAAAGATGTGTGAAGATGAAATAAAACTTGCCAAAACAAAAAAAGTAAAGAATTAAAAATTAATGAAATCATATTTCACATACGAAAAAGAAAGAAATTAATCTGATAAAAATAAACTACTCCGATGATCAATTCTGTTCTTCTTCAAAACGACACCTTGTAAAGTAACTCAAAAGAAGATTGACGATGACACTTTTTTTCATCGACTCAAATTACTAAGATGGTGACAGATAGACAGGTACCAGCCATTTAGTTAAACTAATGTATTAAACACAAAAAAAATTAATTTAAAGAAAAAAAGGACAAAAACATTAAACAGAAAAACAAAAAAGAAGGTCTCCACCCTGACACTTCCTGGGTTGAACTCATTAAAACATGAAATACAAACAGTATTCAATTTCTTCAATTTGTTTCTTGAAGACACAAAAAATAAAAATAAACTACAACTTTTTAAAAAGTGATATTGTTTTAATCTCCTTCAGCTTTTAAGGTACTGGATAAAAATTTGTTGGCTTCGCAATGAGGAACTGGAAACGAGTGGGCGCAAAGCAGAGAATAAGAAAAAGAAAACTTGCCTTGGCATAATGACAATCCAACAAAACAATGTCATTAATTTGATGCAAACCAAGATGTCAAGCTAACATGGAAGAACAAGGTCAACTTAGTAATTTGAAACAAAGCAAAACAAAAAATCCGCTTTTAAACCGTATCTTAAAAGAATGTATCACCAGCCTGGAGCAATTTCGCTTCATATAGCAATTTTAAAATTAATTTATTTTAATTCAGTGTAGAGTGTCCTTATATAATGAACACAACAATTTTATTACGCAAAAAAAATAAATTATTTAATTAAACTTTATGCAGCTGGAAGAGATGATGCGAAGAAAATATGGGTGCTAACTTTGCGGCAATGGTTAAGGATGAGATAACGGTAATTTACACACTTAACAAATGTTTAATATCCAAATTTACTTATGACTCGGTTGTGTAACTCCTTTCTGTCCACATTACTACTAATAAAAGAAAACTACTTGTCAGTAATAATTACGACATATCACAAAATGACAGAGTAAATGCGTCGATCAAATCGTTGCTAATTGTGAACTATACACGAACGACTTACTGGCTGCGGAACATGAGCAGCAAATTGGTGAGACACTAAATTACAGTAATCAGTGCAAAAATCCTTCTGTGGTCGCCTACAACAATGAACTTCAACTATCCGTGAACTATCGATGTACAATAACTTCTTGAAAAGTATCGCCAGCAAAATTAATTATGCCTTAATTGGACCATGACCGTTAATTACGTTCTAAATTCTATCGATTATCCATTTCCACCAGCCAGCTTGTGGACGCCAAAGAAAAATTCTCCTCCTCAAACAACTACACATTGCCTCATTTGTTTCTCATCGCAAAATGTAATTTCTAGCTTGGTAAATTCTATTAAACGCTAATCAAATTTACGCAAAGGTAGCAATAGCTATAAAACAGCCACGGATGGAAAAGCTTGTAATGCGCAACTACACGTAGACGGTTTGTTCATCATCGACTCGAGCCTCCATTTGACCAATAGAAACCTTGTCAAATCAGATGGCAATTTTAAGAATTCATTTACTCTAAAATCCATTACTTAAGAGATTAATACTTCACTAACACGCCGTCAAAGTTGAGGAAATAATAACGTTATCCAACGTTAAATAAATTTCATTCTTCATGTACGTACGGGAAACGATTATATAGCTGAAGCCAAATTTTAAGATGAATTAATATTCAAAATCACTGGTTGTTCGCGAGTCGGGAACAATAGGATATGTGAACCAATCAAATTGGACACAACGAACACATTCCATCGATAACTATCCATTCATGTAGTTTCTGTAAATGTTATTGGGCAATTGACTGATGAATTGTCCAATAACCAACTTCGTGAATTTATGCGCGTAGACAGAAATATACACAAATTCACAAATCGATCTAAAACCCAATGCACATAATAAATCATGAAACTGACTTATTGTGTCAAAGTTTCATCGAGTGCTGTACGATATGTCCTTTTTTGAAAATTTACTATTAACAAGTACATTCAAATGTTTTTTAAGCATACTCTTTATATGCTGTCATATACAAATATACAGTAGGTACTGTACGTACATAATAAAAAAAATCCATTTTTGATTTCTGCATGTTTCGATTTATGCGAATTTAAATTTTTGCGATCATTGAATAATTGTACTTTTTGAAATCATTGAATTTGAATTTTTGCGACATTCGAGTTTTGAGTACTGTAATTACATTTTTGATCTCTGTACATTTCGATTTATGCGAATATCGATTTAGCGAAAATCAAATATATGCGATCTTTGAGCAATTCGATATTCGATTTAGGCGAAGTTTTGATTCCATTTTGGATTTCTGCAATTTTTTATTTATACTGTATATGCGATTTTTTTTACATTTGCGATTTTCGATTTATGCGGTTATTGCTTTATGTGTATTTTAATACATTGTACTATACTCGTACAGTATATTCTCATAAACGCCTCTACTTGACAGTATATATAAATTCTCAGATCACTCACTAACTCACAAGCGAAGCTAATATAAACAAATCAAACAAAAACATCAAAATTAATCTTTTTATCGTATCCCCTGTAGATAACACAGAAACCAGAAAAACCCACAAACACACGGAAAGGCTTATAAATTTACAACTATACCTGGTCATCTTGTGCATGTTTAACAAATGCATTAGCTTCACCGAAAATTTTTAACTGGCAACAAAGAGATCTTTATCACCATTGTGATTGTGATATTATGTCCTTTATTTAGAAAATTCGTGATAACGAATAAATTAGTCCCATGTTTTTTTTTATCCTGTCGGTAGATAACAGAAATCTAGGTCTGAATAGACACCCAGCCCCATAAACGCAAAACCGTGCTTTGGTAAACATAATGGATGTTGACAAAAGAAAAGACAGACTTCGTGGACGTCCTTCCTATTCAAGCTAACCTCTACTTTTGCAGCAATGTCAAGGGAAGACTAGCTCTAAACAAATTCAAACTTGAACCTTTTGTGAATTCTTTTTTCTCTCATTGGATGCTGGTGAGCACAGCCATTAAAGCTCAAGATAGATGGGCCTTGAAGGTTTTGTGTTATCTGCTGCTACACTAGTAGTACCTCAAGCAACAACAAACAGAATTGCACATGATATGAGATCATCCCCACACAAATTTACACACTAGGCTAGCATACACACCTTTGGATGACACACAAAGCCATCATTTAGAACCAACATTAAACATAAGTACCTAGTACAGGAAACATTTTATTATTCAGCAAGCGTGGCAAATTGAAGATGTTGGACAGACTAAAATACATTCTGATTACCTAACAGTTTCGATGAGTTAATCGAGCGTAACAGCACGGAAAACATGTACATTAAAAAGCATACTCCCGGTACTGTCATATACAGATATACAGTACTGTGCAAAATGCAAAACATCCATTTTTGATTTTTGCATGTTTCGATTTATGCGAATTTAAGTTTATGCAATCTTTCAGTAATTCGATATTTATGCGTGTTTTGAGTAATTTTATTTTAGATTTCTGCAAATACTTGTATTCGATTTATATACAGTATTTATACAGTTTATCTGTATATACGATTTTCTTTTACATTAGACTTATGCAGTTTTTGATTTACACGAAGAACTTATGCAATTCTTGTTTCATGCGTTTTTTAGTACATTGGACTATACAATATATTCTCTTAAACGACTCTAGATGGCAGTATACGTTCAATCCCAGCTCGCTCACTCACAAGTCATTCACAAACTCAACTCACTCACAAATAAAACTAGTATAAAAAATTATAAAAAGTTTTATATACAGGGTGATTCTGAAGAAGCTGACATGATTTTATGTTTAATTTTGTTTCTGGCTACACATTTTGGTTTCAAGTTTTTTGCGGTTGTCAGCCTGTTGTTTTAGGTTTCCTGTTCGTGCAAGACAACGAAAATGGAGCGTGAGTTGATAACGAACACTACAAACGAAATCAAAATTATCAAACACTCTTCTTATGCACACCTGTGTAATTAACAACGTCACTGTTCTTGTTCAAGAATGTCAACATAAGGTGGACATTTTGTTCAATGTTGGGTTTCATACCTAAGCAAATTGAAATTTCACGTGTACTCGGATTTGTTTACAAATTAACAAAATTTAATCGTATCACTACATATTCGGTTCCTGTCAAATTCTTATCAATCACTTGATCGGTTAAAATCTAGTAGCCGATTGAAACGTGTCTGCTTCCTCGAATCACCCTATATTTCAGCAGCAAAAACTGAAGACCGTTTGTATAGATAATTAAAAACAAAAAAACCAATACATGTATTATACCTCTATATACAGTACATGTATTTCTCAATTCAATTGGAAACTTCGCAACCGTGAAATTGAATTTTAAGCATTTCGCTAAGACAGCAAAAAATGAAACAAATCGAGCCAGTACAGCATATCCCAGGGAAAAGATCAGAACTGCTATGTTCAGCATAAATGGAAAATCTCAGCAAAAAGTTCTGTTTTCTGCTAAAATATTCATAGATATGAATAAAAATTCTGGATACACAGAAGTTATCTCCAGGATTCTTGAGATATCTCTGGATAAGAGAGGTCTTCAATTAACCGACAACTCAGGGATAGCAGTGTTTACTGTACCATTTATCATAGTGGATGCTCGGTGTTAAACACGCGTTTTGAATATCAATATTTGCCATGTGATGCATTTCAAACAAACCCAAGAGCTGTTGGTGACTTGGACATATGATAACTGAGAAAGGGGATTAGAGGTCGTGGCTAAGCGATTATAGTGACATTTTGCTTGCCACGACCAAAGAAACCATGAAAAATGGAAGAGAAGATAGGCGAGTTGGGTGAAGTGACCTCTGGGCACAAGCCCAGCACTCTGCTCAATACAAGGCGGAAGCTAACCTAACCAATTGGACACGGCAGCTCACTATATATTCTGACATTCAAACGTATTCTCAATAGTTTGCACGACTGTTTCTAGAAAGCAAGTGGAATACACGTGCAAAGAAAAGACCCTGAAAAATAACCTGAAACACTGAATCTCAAACCACCGGAGAGACTGCATTTGGAATTCCAAATGCTACATGATACGAATTCCAAATTTTTTGGACTATATGAATCTTAAGACATTCAATCTAAATGTATGATTAATTGAAGGTATAGGAAGGTGCTAAGTGACATTTTTACATTTGCGAGAAAAAAGCGTCTAAAGATCAGAGGGCTACTTCACACTTCTTGCACTAATATGTACATATTGTTGTTTTGCTCAAAATTATGCGTTAGGAAGGTAGAATTGTACCTAACACATTCGAAAATGATTCCAGGCAATTTTCGACAAAACTGTTAAACATGCAAACTCCTACTCGACATCCAAACGTATATCCAATAGTCTGCACGACTGTTTCTAGAAATAAAGTGAAATACACGTGCACAGAAAAGACCCTGAAAAATAACCTGCCGCACTCAATGTCAAACCACCAGAGATTTACATTTAGAATTCAAAATTCGACATGATACGAATTCCAAATTTTTCGATTGTATGAATCTTTGAGACATGTAAACTAAATGTACAATTAATTCTAAGAACATTCTGAATTTGTTAAAAATTTAAATCATTTTTATTTTGCAGGCCAGTCAACAAACAAGATATCGTCTTTTTCAATTTTGTAAACTACACCAGTTTATAAGATCTGAATTTATGGTCCCAAATAACGAGAGAACATCTGACACTACATCAGAAAAAGCCGGCACCTTGTTTCCCTTTACTGCTTTGGCAATCCATTATTACTACATGTTGTTGGCATACATAAACAGATGTTGTAGGCTGTTTATGGTTAAAAGTCGCGCAAGGAATGTTTTCTATTAGCTACCGATCATGCTGAATGAAACATGACCCCACAAGAAGCAGCATCTGAATGAAGAATAAACAGCCGACTACATTTTTCATACTTATTCTTAAAAACAGAGTTGACATTTAGAATTTTAAAACTTTTGAATTAATTTTCTTTTCCAAACGCAAACTGCTTCTAGACTTTTTTCACTCCCTCCCCCCAAAAAAATAACTTCACTTGTTTTGAATTTTAGGGATCAGTCACAATATACTATCATACATACACATCCAAATCGTTTTGAACCAAGATTCTAAAACGAGATATGACATTCAAATAGGATAAAAATGACACAAATGAAAGTTGCAAATGAAATTACTGCGAGTCAGATTGTGGATTCCGTGTTCGCAAATTGCACCATGATGCAGTTAGTGTGAAATACAACTCACAAACAATCAATTTATAGAGTTGAAGAAAAACAGCTAAGAATCCAATATTGGGCTGAATTTTCCAAGGGCATGTTCAGTTTGTTGCCCAAAAAATAAATAAATAATGGAAAAGAAGAAGATATGAAAACCAGTTTCGAGTCTGTCAACATCAATCCTGTGCAGATTGTCATGAAGACCTTCGGCATCGTCTCTTCCTTGAATTCGAAATGCATCATCTAATAAATGACGTTTTAACGCCTAGTAGAGGAAAAAAAACTGTCACTAACGTCAAATGGTGCAGTAACAACAAACTGCAATTGCACTTATATCGGTGAAGCAATTTCCTTGGTCCATTACAACTGGGGAATCAAGTGCAGAAATCGGCAACGAAATGGCTTTGCCGACGGCTGCATTGTAGAGATGTGATGGAAGAAAACGAGATGTTGAAAACGAGATGCCTTCCTTAAATCACAGTATGATTTATGGTTTACAGCGATAGGAAAAAAAAATAATTTCTAAAATATTACGCAATTAGAAGTCCGTAATTGCCCAAGAACCGGTTATGATCATCCACCCGACAAGTTTAACGGTTTTCAAATCGCTTCTATTACGAGACATTGATTAAAAATCGATTCTTTTCATAAGCAACTTGCCAAAAAAGGGGTATGCCTTTGTTTCAATTTAATAACACACACACATTATGGAATGTTTAATTTTCAAATGAGTTTCAAGATGAAACAAGCACACCTACCCACGGCATATTAACTATGCAACTGTGCCACTTTCCTTGAACCACTCTTAGAAATAGAAACAGAACAAGAAAGAAAAGACACGTTTTACATATCAATGACGGTGATGAACGTATTCTACTCTCAAATTCATTACTACAGGTATAATCGAACAAATAATTTCCACAAGAAAAGATTATAAAACAAGTACATTAAAACTGCTTTTTTAAGCATACTTTTTATATACTCTACTGCCGTATATAAATTTACTGTATGAACATACATTGTGCAAAAAAATTCATTTTTTTGTTTTCTGCATGTTTCGATTTATGCGATCCATTGAGTAATTCAATATTTGATTTATGCGAGTTTTGAGTAATTCCATTTTTGATTTCTGAAATTTTCGATTCATTTATTTATTTACACTTCAGTATACTCTCATAAACGTATATACAATATATTATCATAAAGAACTGTAGATGGCAATATACCTTTATTCCCAGCTCACAAACTCACTCACTCAAAAGTGAAGCTAATATGAAAAATATAAAAAAATTATACTTTATTCACAACTTGTATCCAACAGTTGGTTGAATGAAAAAGTTCAAAAATCCATAGTAATCGATACTTAACCTAATTCAAACCACGTAACCATGTTACAACACTGAACTGCATTAAATAACTGAAACACAGGTAAAATAATCTAGTTTTGTGCTATTCTCATGGTTTTCCTCGCTCAATATGAAAACAACATTTTCTATTCTTCAGCTGGTGGCTATGTCCCTCTCATTCCAATGGGAGTTCCATTACTATCGATTGGGTTCTCTTCTCAATTGCAATACAAGTGGAGCACAACACCAAGAACACCATCAAGGACGAACATCATTTCATAAGAAAACTAAAGCACGTTAACAATTAATGGATGAAAACAAGCGTTTCTATGTAAAAATTAAATTTTGATATAACATTTTCCCAGGAATGCAAACAAATTTTATACAGAAAGTTGCCGATAGAAATTGCGAATTTTAACACCGCTGTAATATTTATGATATAAACACCAATTCTTATTCTTCACATATACTGTAAACAAGTTTTAATATAAGTTACAAACATTATTTCTGTTACACATGTTGGCAGTTACAAAATTGTAGATTTTACATGCACTTTCAAAATGTTACAATGATGCAAAAATACAAAGCCACAAACAGATTTGAAAATCTATGATTATGAAATATATTGCACGTATGAACATTATTAAAAGAATATAGATTTAAATAGACATGTGGTTATTTTTGTGATGCATTCAAATACCTAACACTGAATCCTAAGCAACAGAAAACAATAATCTTTAAATTACGCATAGGTGTAAAGTGTTGCTTTAAACACGAAAAATCAGCTATAAAGTCGTTTTATTTTGACAAGACGGAACTACAGAAAGTTCCGAAAAAAACTGGCTAATTTTTTTACCACACGTTACCCATCAAATAATCCAAAATATGTCATATAAACAATGGGTTCAAAAATGGTTCTTCGAAAACTGCACAGGGTAAAATAATGTGTTTGTCTAATACGTCCGGAAGTGAAGGGGAAAGCTATTTTATGTTTATATAGACTATGTTTTCTTTAGATGCATAGCAGCTGTGGTTAAAATTTGGCCAGACCTTTTAGTAACACCCTGTATGTTAATGGACAAACAACACAACAGTTTTTTGTAACAAAAACTTTCAGTCCATGGGTTTCTCTTTATGCAATTTGTGACAAACTCAAGAAAACTTCAACCAAGACCAGAAAGCTTTCTATTCAGACATCAACCTTTTCACCACCAACACTACTTATTTTTACTACGTGCATATTGTGTTTTTGAAAGACACCATACTTTTCTGTGGAACCAAAAAAGCAAAAGTTTTTTTGGACAGTTTGAATGGAAAAATCAAGACGACCAAAAAAAAAAAAAAAAAAGGCAAATGTATGGCAGAAAACGGAGATTGACAGCTAGAAGAATGACAGTAGAAGCAGACTACCAGAAGTGGGGGAAAAGAGGCTTTCAACATCATCATCTCAATGTGGGACACAAAAAAACATTGGGTATAACTGCTTACGAGTGTTTTTCTTCGTCTCAACCAGCAAGGTAAGTGAAGTTGCTCACAACAACTACATTTAAAGCATAAACGAATTCCTCTTTCTACAGAAAAAAAAAACAAACAAAAAAACAAAAACAACCAATGAAATAAGAAAAAAAAATCGACTGAAGAAATAAAAGACAAAAAAAAAAAAATCACTTCACCTAGCAAACAAAGTGGTGAAAATGAAAGCTGTTGCCTCTAACCCGCACTCCTGGCAGTGGAGGAGGAAAGCGAGCATCAGCGGGAGGAATCGATATGTTTAGCGCGCAAATGAAGATGGAGAAGGCCACACTGGCTTGGCAACGAATGGGTCTTCCGTATATCGGAACCTGGCCATCCGAGTGCTTCGGCACCGAATGAATTAAGTGTGGAAAAGACACCCAAAATGTGCAGTACAGACAAGAAACGGAAGAGAAAAAAACGAGGGAGATCTGTACCTTGAGGAGGAAGAGGGCATTGCATTCCTGCGCCGTCAGCCTCCAGTGGTGGTGGCAGTAGGTGTGCGAACCAACAGCCGAGAAGAGGCGTCGCTTCTGCTGCCGGAGCCAGTCCAGGCTGGCGCGGGAGGAGGAGGAAGAGCTGCCGGAGGAGCAGCAAGCGCATGCCGTGCCACCAAAAACCATGGGTGAAGGTGAGGGTGGTGGACAGCGCATGATGAATAAAGCGACTCTACTGTTTTAGGGGGAGATCGTCGACGACTAAGCTAACACCGAGTACTCTGCTAGAAAACACGATCTACACATGTCTTCTTTTTAGGAACGATCACTTTTAAATTGCTTCACGGAGTTGAATATATCATTATATACGTATCTTTTCTTCTTGTATTTCAAACACAATGACTGAACCGTCCTGTCACACAGACACACACACACTGAACCAGTGGCTGGATTTTATGATAATGTACGTGGTACCTCTCTCCACACACACACACACACCCACGTGCTACTTCCTGCCTCACCCACAAAGTGAAGATGCAGGTAACCTGTCTGGTGTGTCACTATTGAAGAGCTATGTCAAAAGCATCATAGAACCCCTTCGGGGCTGGTAGTACTGTATGGAATGCTGGTTTATAATAGCTTGAAGTCCGAAACGCCTTCTCATTTATACGCCTACTATACGTGATGTCATAATAGGTTCAAGAGAGCCAAATGAGGCAATTGCCCGTGCAGAGAAAACACATCACAGCGTGTCAGAGGTTCTAGTTTTCTAGAGTAAACTTCCCACTGTGATAGGCAATGTAAATACAAATTTTCATTCATTGCGTTATCTCTTCTCTGCTATCGATTTTCTTTCGTTTTCTCCAATCACAGTAAACCCATTGATAAGAATTGGTGGCGAAATGAAAATTCCCGCTACAAACTTCCTAATGATAAAACTTCACAGCAGCATATTCATGTTCTCAGCGTATCATCATCAATATGATCCTATGAAGTCGAAATTCGGTAATCGCGAACTAGTCAATTACACTACTGAACAAATTTAAATATTATTCCTGGAGTTATCTTAACTGCGACTGAGACTTTTTCTAAGCCGCTAATCGAGCAAGAATCTAACCTCTACAAATCATCCCATTTAACCAAAGCTTTCCAAAAAAAAACAAAACCTACAACACACGTGTCTGTAAGAGAGCCTTGCCGCAATGCTTCTAAAGGCGGCGAAGTGTCAAACTACCGCTATTTTCCAATCGGTTCACACCAACAACTGGGGGTCGTGGCAGGGAATCACTTTAAAGCACTCATTTTCACTGCGTTTTTCTTCTCACCACACAGCCTTCTCATGACTGATCAATGCACCATCTGAACCTCTCCTGCTCTTTTCTGGCGGTTTGCCCTGACAAGCGGCTGTGACGTCTGACGTTGTCGATTTTGGCGGGAGCTAAGGAGGGTGGAGAGGATCTTTGCCTTCTTCAACGTTCATGGTCACCACCCGTAGCCACTACTACTACTACTACTACACCGGTTTGGTGCAGTAGCAGCAACGTACCTTGCCAGTGTGGCTGTGGTGCCTTCGATTCCAAATACGGCAGTGGGAAGGCCGGTCAAGGGCACGTTACTCATCGGCTGACCGGGATTTGCTGCTTAAAACGTTTTGTCATTCTGCGGCTGCGCATTACAGACTATGTGCAGCACTGTTGCCTATGTCTTGGTGGAGAAAAAAAAAATCAAACCACAACCAAAACCAAAGACTTCAAAATACGGCCCTGTGATGATGATGGATTACGTATACCGCGTTAAGTAAACATTTAGAACCTCAAAGCCGTGGCGTGAAATAACAATAGTAATTAGTCATATCGTACCACAAAAAGTCCAAAAAATAAAGTAGCTGCCAATCAGAAACGCATCTTGGGTGTTAAGTACAGATAACGAATGTATCAGTAAAGAGGAATATGTGATTTTCAATAGTACCCAACCCAATAAGAGCGTTCAAGTTTTTCCTTGGAACAGTTCCATTTTTTTTGTGTAAGCCGAAAAAGACTCAAGTTTCCACTGAATACAAAACGAATTTCAATCTACAGTATTCTTCACGGATCATCACGAGATCCCGGTAAAAATGGATTTCAACACCGAATAGCATTTACGTTTGAATGTATGATCATACATGATTCGGATTACTCTCGAAAAATACGTTATTAAAATTTCAATAAACATTCTACTCTTTAATCTAATACTGTATCTTAGTTAATGAGTAATACTGTGTATACTGTACAGAAAAATGAACCAATTCAATACTGTGTCGAGTTGATGATTATTGATGATGCAATTTGGTCATAATATCCTACCTCCGTGTAAATCCTCAGACATGTTAAAGCTTTAGAAACCCCTAGTAAACCCTCCAGAATCCGCCAATGTTCTCATAAAATTTCTCCCTTGTATAGACTATAAATCAACTGAGAAAATGGAACTAGGTACATGAAAACACCATATAACCATAAAAAACACATTAAATAGCAATATAGTGTGTATTATATTGTAAAAACGTTACTGGTGAAATGCTCGTCATGCCAACATCGCATCACAAATTCAAAATATCAACACATACAAATGATGAACCGATAGTTAAACATTTCAATCTACAGAAGACATTCGATTTATGCGAGGGCCACGTTCTGCACATACCTCGCAGAAATCAAAAACCGCATGTTAGCTTTGTCACTTTTGTATACCCACAATCGCATAATAGCGAAATTTTTCTCCCATATAATATATAATGAACATGTGGGAAAGCTTCTCTCGTCATACCTGTATAATATTAGTGTATTGGTTAAGTATTCTATTTACCAATGAAGGTTATTAGCAAAATGTAACACGTATCGACAAAACGTGCACATGCATTTCAGAAATATCACTTTGTCGTCAATACATGTTACGATCTTGTTGTACGTCATTTTTTTAATAAATCGCTAATGTGCGAATGACAAACTCGCGAATGTAGATGTTACATAGGCTACTGGATAACAATAATTATTACACAATGATGTGAATGGCCACAATTTTAACACCAAAAGAAAAACTCTTAAAAGTTGTAAGATTTTTATCCTGACATTGGACAGCGGAATCAGCATAAGAAAACAACTCAAATCAAATAGTCAACTTTTCCAAAATGTTAGGTCTTCACGTCGTTGTATTAGGGCTTAGGCATTCAACTGTCAATGTAATTGTTCCAACTGATCTCATCTAATCCTATTCCTGAAATGATCGAATCCCTGCTAAATAACACTTTACCACATCACTGGAGTTGTCTGCAGAAGACTAAATGCTCAACCAAACCAATACACCATTCTTGTAATAAGCAATTCCCCGCTACTTGCAGCATTAGCAGAGTCTACCGACATTGTGTAGGATGATTGGAGAATGAGTGTGGGAAGATGAGACTAGGAAACGACCACGTGATCTTCATTAAAAGAAAAATCCATGCAAGAGCCGCAGACTGCTGCGTGTTGGCGCAGATTCCACGTCATTGATGTGTATGGATTTTGGAACAGTGCCCTTACCGAAATATTGAAGGTGTACGAACTGTTCGAACAACCCATGTCGTGTTCCAATTGCGCGAGGAAAATTACCCATTTTGCTGTAATCGCCCCGACACGAAAATGAATTTGAGAAAAACCAAGCCTGAAATTACTGAATTTAGGACATTCCGGAATGCTGAGACGAAAGGCAAACAGCGCAAAAAGGCAACAAAAGTGAAACCAGAACAATTGCATACATTAACCTATATTACACCACAGCTCGTAGTGAGTGACCAGAAATCTCGCATAAAACAACTATTCCGACGAAACATTTAAATGAAAAAAAGAAGAAACCACATCCCACAAATTGACTTTCGGCGTAAAGGTTCCTTCAAGGGTATTGCTGGGCTTTAAAAAAAAATTCAATCAGCTCGCATCAGGAAATAAAATCTTTAAATGTAAAACGGCAAGAAAATTTCCACGAAAACCCTACCGCCACTGAAGAACATATAATTTGATGGTGTGGCTCTAAAAAAAGTGGTATGATTTAGAACCGACTCCATGCACCTCTCGCATGCAAATGGTGCCAAACCGTCCTTGAAAGAGCACTGGTTCAGAGCGAATGGCCTTTCATTTCGAATGGGTTACAAAATTCGCACCTTTTTTGCCACACCATGTAAGGCATCAACATCTTCGCTTCACTTTCACCTGCAGCACGGGAAAATTGGGTCATAACTAAGCAATGCCTCCATCAAATTGGCAACCCTGACATCAAACAAAAACGAAAACAGTGCAACAACCAAGTAATAGTCCAAAGGGCTGAACACACGCCACATAATCACACGCTAGTTCATTTTTCCCAGCACCTAGCCAGGGGATGTTTAGAAGCTGGTGCTTTTGTCTCATTGTGCCTGTTAAAAGTCATTTTTACGAGCCACTGATGTGGCAAAATTTCACCGTAAACCAAGCATTAAGTAGGCAACAGTGCAAAGACTCCCAAAACAGATGATGACACTAATTAACGTTCAACGCGTCTCTTGCCACCGTGTCAGGCGAATACCTAATGACGTTACGAACCATATTTCGGATATTGCAATTCAAAAACTCTTGCATGCGCTTTTACAACCTACTCAATTCGGCTGTTGAAGAATTTAGTTAGGTGTGTAAAGAACGGCAAAAGCTGATCAGTATTCGAACATCATGCCAATATCTGCCATAAAACAAGGTTTTTATAGCACTAGGCAGGCAAGGTTACAAAGTTCAGCATATTTTACTTGGAACATGACTGCGTTTCTATAAAAGCCTTCAGAAGATTTCAATCTCAAACAATATGCATAGCATTTTATAAGTTTTACACATTTGTCCGTAAAAAAAAATCAATCAAAATGCAAAAATATAAATATATATAAATATAAAATAATAATAATAATAATAAAGTCTAACCAAAAATTAAAATTTTTACACTATTTGCTGACCAGAATCTAATCACAACTTAATTATTTAATACTAGCAGAAAAAACTTGTGTTTCATACAGTGAACCTGGCCATCTGCGGGTATAATCAATCACCTTTTGAACGTTTCTCTGCATTACATTCGTAACCCTTTGACTCGTCACATTCGCGAGTTTCTCTCCCACGCATCAACCCTTTTATAATTGAATCAATAAACTATAAACACAATTACAGTAACACGTATATAAGTTATAACCCATTTCTTAATTCGTTCCTGACACCAACAATGTAAACACAAACTCACAAATCTGAGATAGTTGTATATATGTTATTTCATACTTTGCCAAAAGAGGCTAGACATTCTATAGATTCTCTACATTGCGGGTACCACATAAATCCTATTGAACTATTGATGACCCCGTTTTTATTAAGTTTATTCAATGATGACGTTCGATAACAATATTTAGAAACTAAGATTTTGAGACCACACGGTACACCAAATTGAAATGTAACAAGCTAACGTTTCAAATATGTATCCCTTTGGACAGTGTTTCCAGTCATTCACATTGAAGGTGAAGAAAAAAACACGTGCAAGAAAGTGATAACGCATTCATTAGCTTCGATCAGACTCCTGAAATCGATTTCTAGTAATCTTAAGTGCCGATCAATTTCACGCTTTATTACTTGCAGGAACGACCAGCATTTCGCGAAAATTTTCTATTTTCGACCACCTTCGCGGGATAATGTTCCGGGAATTTTCACCCATAAACCCAAAACTGCAACGAAATTTCTCGCATCCCCGCTGCTAGAAAGCCAGTGATTGAGACTCATTTCAACACTAACCTCTCCACTTGAATGATATGCAAGCTTATACAACTGAAATCCATTCCCAGAAAAGCTATAAATCCAAAGCTTTTTCCCCCCATCAACGCTGTCCCTAGCCCAAAGTGCTAAAATGAGTAGAAAGTGAGGCCACGAGCGGTAACTCATTCTGAGAATAGCAAATTAATCCTATTAATAACCTCTATCTCCTACACCATCTCATACTAGCGGATAAACCACACAGAGAAAGATATCTACAATCCATCTAAACTCCATGCCAAAACCAGCTTCCTGTATAATTCACCCGCCAACCTGCAGTGTTGTGCACTGCAAAACGTCTTAACGAATCTTACGGCGGCTCTACTTAATTAATACGTTCTAATTGATTACAGGAACCTTGGGGCAATCGTAAGAAAAAGAAAACAGTACAGTAATGACTAAAAATTAATTTCAGTGATGGATGGAAGCAAGCAAACCCTCTGCAACGTGTTAGAACTACAGGTTGTTGTAGATTTACTGCTCACAAGTTAACCCCTTACTTAATAACTAGCTTTATGGATTTTACGTGTGCGAGGTTTTCGATTTATGCGAAAGTTATACGATGCAAAAAAATAAAAAATAAACTCGCATAAATAAAAACAACTAAAGGAAACAGATGCGGATACGTTGTCACTTGTGCACCACCGTACAACATCGAAATTTTCTCGTGTTAATATAACGAACATTTGGGAGGATTTCTTTATCATTATCCCATGTTAGCGAAATCGCATATAAGAAATAGCATAATTGCTGCTTTATACATGGCATTTCAAAAATACCTACTACGCATCAGAATGGTCACATGGTAAATTAAAATCAATATGATGATAGCCAAAAAAAGTTTTTTAAATGAGACAAACTATAAATTTGTTGTTGTCTCGAACAATTATTAAAATATTTAACTTTTATTAATAATTTTGCCAAGGCTTCCTCACACGCAATTTCAGGTATGGCAACTGAAACAATTTCTTGATATCTGTGACTTCAGATTTTTTCTCCAACCAAAAAACTGATTGGCAAAAGACTGACGTCACAATTATCCACAAATTATTCGAGTTGCCATACCTAAAATTGAGTGTGTCAGAAGGCCTTCTTCACTCCTGTAAAGTTAGTACTAAAATACCCTGTATACGTAAATATAAATTTACTACACAACAAAAAAAATAATAAAGCTTTTTAGTTAATGAAATTCGAATATAACACCCTGTATAGTATAGTGTGTGTGTGTGTGTGTGTGTGTGTGTGTGTGTGTGTGTGTGTGTGTGTCATTTTATTATACGGTAAGTTTAATATAGTTTAACATATATTATACGGTATAATTTAACATAGTTTTCTACCTCTTGTAGAAAACTATGTCACGTTAGAAATATTGTTGTGGTTTTTCGTGTGCAAGTTTAGCAATTAAAACCATTAAATTAGTGAGAATTCATACAGTGCCAAATATCCATCGAAAAATGAGCAATTGCGGTCGAAGCTTGTACAGTATTATTTCTGTCTTCATTAAACTACAATATTAGGTGAAAATTGTATCAAATGCAAAATAAAAAATTGGGTTTGCATGCTCCACATATAATTTCTGTGCTTTAAAAATATGCCGATCCATTTTGTATCAACATAATATTCACCTATGAAAAATGCATCTATCTCATTAAACTCACTCACAGCATCTGCACACTACATGCATAATACAAACCACTATTAACTCAGAAACCACGATATCTCACTCGATGTGTATACTTTTCCCATCAGTTTATCAGAAAGTTAAATAAATATACATTCATCAACTAATCATTACATTCACAAAAGAGCATGGCATGAGAAATAAACATAAAGCCCGATACTAATAAACACAAAAACCTCTCCAAGTTTTCGGAGAAAATTTTGTCACTGCAAAAAATACATACTCTGCAAACCCATAAAAAGAATTTCATAGCGGCAGAAGCAAAGACAATTTCGCTAATAATTATATACTGTTATTAAATCAATGTGCACGTGCGTTGAGGTGTTTTTACTTTTTTATTATTTTTAGGGTGACATCGATAATTAACACCAGAAGACACATTCTCAGACGTGCACATTCAGATTAAGTTTTCAAATAACCTCAAATGAAACTCAAGAAACGACAACCGATTAGTCTTCTGGCTGCTGCCAACCAAACAGAAGTAAAACAAAAACTTTCAAAGGCTTTTCTTGAAACCAAACGGAAATTAAAAAACAAAGACATTAAAAACCATGATTTTTTCAGGCTAATTAAAATAGTTGGTAAAACAGAATATCTTTTTTTATTTATATATATATATATATATAAATATTTTACATATAAGGCAGCAGATGGCTTTAGTTGCAAACAACCGCTGGCCCGTTAGTTTCTCATTTTCTTGCCACATTTTATTTATTCGATTTGGCAGTAGTTCAATTGGGGCATGGAAATGACGAAAAAAATAGTGAAAAACCGAGTATAAGAAAGAAAAAAAAAGATAACGCAAAGAGTTTTTGAATTAAGACATTTCACGCCATGCGAAATCAGCTACACCACTGGTTTAAAAAAATTACCAAATTAAATTTTAAAAACAAAACCGCACAAATTTTTTACATCGTTTCCGCAGTTGTTGAGGTGAATCAAATAAACGTGTAGAATAAAAAATTTACGGAAAAAAAACTAATGAAGTTAAAACAACAAAACAGCAAAAAAAAATGTTAGTTTTATATTAGTCAATAAACTCTGCAAAACTTCGCAAGATGGCTACACTGCACAATCCCAAACTCACACACCCCATAAGTTCAAACAGAATTAAGGTGGTGAAATTCCTTAAATAATGGAACGGATGAAGAAAATTAAAACATAGATCCAATCTGAGTCGTAAGTATTATCAATCTATCGGTATAATCGAATATCATATTATTATCCTGTTTCATGTAATGTGTAGTCTGCTCTTTAACACGGAAAACAGAATACGAAACTAAACACAGTAACTGTGGTCGTCAATGGGGTTTGCGATGCTACGACATCTGGTGCCCAGAATTACTACTTCATAACAGAAACCGCAACGCCCTTCATCGGAAACTAAAATCGATATAGCAAATTTTTCCTTAATTTGCTTTTTTGAGTTCTGAAAATTCTTATCGAATAAATAATTGAATTTTACTGAATTATCACGATATGGAAAACCAATCAATTTATATTTTTCAAATCGTTTTCAATATGATACCAATGATAATGCTAATGAAATTTGACCAAACTAATACGGAAATTAGTAGAACATCTTAAAATTATTATTAAATATAAAATAATAAAATAATTAAATACAAGTACTGTATCTGAAAACAGAATTTGATCAAATTAAATAAATAAATAAAATAAAATTCAGTATATTCAACACCAACATCCGAGTTATCTAAAAAAAGTTCAGTTTTCAAGCTCAACTATTCCTAATGTTGGAAATGTCTATGATATTTATAAATGTTAATAAAATTTATAAATGTTTATATATATATATAACCATTATACTATTGCTAAAGTTAGAAACATAACGTTTATAATATGTATAAATGTTAATAATTATAAATGGTTATCACCATTTTAATACTAATCAAAGACAGATCAGATATTCAGAGTTTCTACAATTGTTAGATCAGAATGAAATGCAAAAATCATTTACACAAGCGTGACATTACAGCTACAAACACAGTTATAAAAAATTAATTCTACACGTGCAATCAATTTTCTTCATTTTTGTAATCTTAAAAATCCAATTTTTTTGACCTACATTTTTTAAACTTTTAATTGAAAAAACAAACGAACAAAGACTAAAACCATACAAAGCCAAATGCGAAATAGGAGTTGAAATGAATTAACCGATCAGAACCTTCTAGTGAAAAGCGAAAACTTTTGAAAAAATGCAGTTGCCTGGCAGAAATTAAACTGTCATCGTGTAAAATGAACACAAAAGACAAAACGTACGACTTGAAAAAAGAAAAATGCTCACCAAGCTCGACCTATTCACAAAAATACGTTGCAAACGAACGAAATCTGCATTGCGAAGAAAGCAATCTTGTTAATTTCCCCCCCAAAACACTGTATTCAAAAATAAAATATTATTAATTAACAGAAAACAGATCCAATTTATCAGTAGATGTGACAAGTGGCGACATTCGTTCATTTCAATAGGCATTGTGCACTGGCACTAATGTTTCCGACTACACTTATCGTGGTGAAAATTTCGGAAATTCGTGCAGCGATGGTGAAACACAAGAGATACATATAAATTAGAAAACTTGTGGTCTTACCTCGGAAGACGTGAGGTAGCAGAGGCGGGAATCAGTACTGTCCACTGAGGCCTGCTGGACTATGCTGTGCTCGTGCGAGTGACCAGACAAAATGCTCGTTGAGCTCACATGCAGACCAGATTTCGAGTGGGCAAGGGGCAGGGTACTTGATTTACTCAAGGGGGAAGTTCCTATAATATACATAAAAAATAAAAAAATTAATTTCTTCATTCATTATATCAGAAATATTCATCAGTGTGTGTATGTGTGACATACATACACACACACAGACACTTACAAAACCAAAACCATCCATACAAATATTATATTGACCGTACATACATACAAAACCAACCAAACAAACAAATCATGTCAACTACTGATAAAAGTAGCAATAATTATATATATATATATATATTTATATATATATGTGTAATAATAAGCGTATGACTAAACTAATCCTCCTGAACCTACCTAGTCCATGCAAACATGCAATCAAGTTCTGCATACTGAACACCATTGATATTGATAGCGTAGACGTTTATAAATAATTCGGTTATGTTTATAGCTTAACTTCAAGTTAAATATATCATAAACGGTACTACATATACAAACAGAGCTATAATTCGAGCAAAATTAGCCGAACCCTTGTCAAATTATAGCGGTAGTATGAGTCATGCCATTTTTTTTTTGTGTTCAATAACGCATACTGAAATAACAACAAGTATCGGAACGCAGCATTGAAGTACTAGAAGTAGGGTTGGTGTTCGTGAATCAGTTGTCAGGAAAGTATCACAGGTGTTTTTTCATTCAGACCAAAGCATTGACAAGTTCTTCCACCGTCTATAATTTCATACGTATTGTCGTATTATGGTATGGTAGTAAATTACACGAAACAAAGCTCAACACAGTTTGAATTTTTGCACCAACACCAAAACAGTGAATTGAGTGAAAGCAAGCATCACAAACGAAACAAAAGTGAGCGTTTTTGTTGCTCAGACAACGTCTGCCCTCTGTTGTTAACTCTTCAAATTCTTTTGATCGATATCCAGGAGACCAAAGGCGCAAAGTTTAAGACGACGACAGAAGGTTTCTGACATGAAGCTGGTCCCCAAGGGGATGGTTTATATTTTCAAAATATTACTATATCCTATAGTGAATAAAATTCATCTAAAAAGTGCCTGCAAAAATTAAGTACCGGTATAATATGTTTTAGGTGTCCTCAATAAAAATATTTCAAAGTGTCAGGTAGTACATGAAAAATGAAATTTTACACATTAAATTCTCATAAGTAAAATCACAAATTGAATATCTTGAAAAAAAATTCTTTTCATTCATTTTATCTATAATATTAATCTTTCTAAATGTTATATTAAGTTTTATAAATTAATCAATATCGCTATTGTATGAGTTTAACATTTTTTTAAACAAATTCCTGAAATATCAGGAATTGATTGATGTACTGCATCTCTAGTAGAGATAGTGTACAAACAGAGAAAAATAGCATATATTAAAAACAGGAAACATCAATAATATTTTCAAAATAAAACATACAGCAAAACATATTTGTGGCCATGAAATTCAGCAGTATTACTTTGAAAACATAGTCACCAAGTGCCAGAAACAGATTTTAACCAACTATTCAAAAATAAAAACACTAATGTGATACACGCCTTAACCAGAAAGAAAACGTCGTAGATGATCCAGAACATCGTCCAAAAAAATAATAATACATGCAATCACAAAATAATAAATAAATGAAAACTTGAAGTATTTTTCCTTGATGTGGAACAAATTGCATCAAAATACCTCAAAAAAATAAATTTTTGACGAATTTTTGAAGTTGTAACGATAATTGGTGGACACCCTATACTTTGGAAAATATTATATCAACTTTCTAGCCCGATCAAGAGTCCAGTAGAACCTAGGTTTTTGCAATAAAGCGATGAAATAGACTATCTACCCATTTAATATAACATCTAAGCAAATTCTTGTTTAGTTTGCCTGATTTCGAACAAACCAATTTTTGTACAGAAGAGAATTCAAAACACTTGGTCCGAATTGTCCACTAAAAAAAAATGTTTTTCGAAAAATTTAGTTTGACAATTTTCTTATGGGATTTAATATGTAAAATTTCAGGTTTCAATAAGCAATGTACCCTTTTGAAGATTTTTATTTTTAAACTATTTCATGAACACCAAAATTAAAAATAAAACACCTAAAATATATTGTTTAATAAAAAAAATAAAAAAAATATAAACTCATAGAAAAAAAAAATTCAATATAAATTAAGTTCCTTTATTATTTTTTACATATTTAGCTAGTTTTACACAAACTTGTAATTAGCTTTAATATTATTACTTTGCATTTTCACAGTATACAATCATAGTTTTATAACTTTTCTTTTTCGTGAGTATATGTATTTTTGTGCTGCCATCAGACTGTAGAGGCCATAACATATAGCGTTTGTATTGTTTCTCTAGCATCAGCGGTTCACGAGAAATCACTTTTTAAACATTTGTTTCTTTTTGACCAACCTTGTATAAATTTGATTTAATTTTAACAAACAATGCATGTAACAAACGTTGTTGCATGTTTGTTAACAGACATGAATTACTTGTTGCAAATATTTGTTCAGTGAGACAAACGCTGTATGCTGATTGACATTTATTTACAAATCCCTCAATGACCTGATCATCAAGGTACGTCATTATTGTACGTACACGTTATAAAGCCTGTTCCTAAAAAGTGTGGCCAAATTTTAACCACAGATGTTACGCATCAAAACAAAGCAAATAGTCCATATAAAAATTATTCCAAAAAATTGGTCCGGAAAACACCCCACCCTGGACTTCAAAAACCGTATTGGAAAAAAACGTAATTTCACCCTATGCTATATCCGAAAGAAAACATTTCCTTTGTTTTTTACGAACTTTTACTTTTACTTCCAAATGTTTATATGGGCTTTGTTTACTTTGTTTTGATGCGTGATATTTGTGGATAAAATTTGGCCAGATCTTTTAAAAATACCCTGTATAGGGAAACTAGTAATAGAGACCCACAACTCTGGTTTAAGAAATGAGGAAAATTAAGCATTGCTATTCTTCGAATCCTGGCGCATAGCAACTAATGAAGTCTGATTCCAATTTTAGACAAGTGTTATAATTCTGAACTCATGAGAATTGAAGGGCTTCGGGAAGCATAATGGTAAGTCACAATTTTTCAAAATAAAATGACATTTTCACATTGAACTGTTCCTCGGTACTGTTTCTAGCTTGTTACTTCACCACATCCTGGATTTTCCAGAACATGGCAGCATAATAGTATACGAAATCACCTTGTTGCTCAGTGTGGTACTCTATGGACTTTCTCACCAGTAAAACGGCTTTCCTCAACAATTACAACAACGTGGCTTACCATTATGCTGCAATTATGCTTCAATTGTACAGTGTTACCTTTCGATGTCGTAGCGAACAATCGTTATCACAGCTTAATTGATTTTATCAAATACTTAAATCTTGTTTTAACCAATGAAACAATTTGCAAATGTCAACATCGCAACTCTTTTCTTTCAAGCTCTGCAGGTTCGAAATCTCATCTGCAAAGACACCGCTTTGTACACAAACAACTTTTCAAAACAACATGCATTTTATGTTCAAATTTAAAAACAAAAAACAAAACAACTCAATTACATTCCAAGAGCAGTTCAATGTGAAAGCTACTTCATCATTTGCTGATTAATTTGCATGTCGAGTTTTCCGGTTAAAATATTTCAATTCATCATAAAGATGAAAACATCGCCTAAGTTATTCATTGGCCTTATCTTGAGTTATTCGATTTTATTATTTTTTTTTCTTCCAATTTGATGTTATAATTTCGTCTCATTTTTCACCTGCGATGCCATTTTTACAATAAAAAAAAAATTATATTCCAACTTCCATCACTTTACTATTAATGAATAGGATAAATATTCCTATTAATGATGATTATGTAAATACGAATAAACCTCTTGACTTTCAATTAAATTTTCATTCAATGTCAAATTTCCTCACTGTACTTTTGAACAGGAGCTGTGTTTGAAAAGTGTTGAAAACTAACAAGTACATTAAAAATGGTTTCTTTTTGAAAAATACGCTTTATATAGTTTTGGTTTATGCGAGTTTTAGTCTTATTTGGTCTTTGAGAAATTCGATATTCGATTTATAGCGAGTTTTGAGTTATTCCATTTTCAATTTCTGCAAGTTTCGATTTATTAGAATTTTAATTTATGCGAGTTTTGAGTAATTCCATTTTCCATGCAGTGTCCGCGAGTGCCTGCGAGTTTTCCACGCAGTGCCTACGAGTGCCTGCGAGTTTTCCACGCAGTGCCTGCGAGTTTTCCGGGTGTAACCTAGTATTATCATAAACACCTGCAGATGGCAGTATATGTTCAATACCCAGCTTACTCACTCACCAACTCACAAGTATAAAGCGTATACAGTAGTATAATAAAAAGACATCGAAGTACAAAAGTTTTTGAAAAAATGTCTTCTTTCATCCATTTTTAACTTTGCATTCGCATTAGTATTCGCCATGTTAAGTTATGCTTGGTGTTATGCTAGAAAGCCTTTAAAAGCTGTAGCAATGCGTTGAGCTCGGCAGGAAAACATTGCAAATTCGACATGTTATGCAGGAGAGCTAAAACGTTTACATTACAAACCAGATTAATTTTATGGTGAATAAGTGATTAAATCATGTTAAGCAATTAATTAAGTGAACTAATCCTAATTAACTTCTTTAATAACATTGTAACAGAAATATGGTACTGTATCACCAAGGGGATACACGTCTTGAACTTTTTCATGCTCATCTACATAGCGCGCAACGCTTCCGATAAAGTTTTTATAGCTGTTGATCAAGAGTTGACACCATAAGTTACTGCATTGGGTGACACCAATCATGAACCAAAAATATCGAATTACAGAAAGTCCTCTAGAATTTCTTATTGGTGATACAATATTGCTAATTGGTGATTCGAGATACACTCTCAGGTGCTCGTTATAGACGAGCAAGTTTTGTAGTTATGCAAATTTATACAGTGGGCAAACATGACTGAATGGTTCTGCATGTATCCCCTTTTAAGATTTCGATACACGCGATTTTTGATTAATCTAAAAATTTTGCAAAACGCAACCTTCGCGTAAATCATTCTGCATGAGATTCCCCCCCCCAAAAAAAAAGATTTGCAATGTCTTTGAATTTTTCAAAGTTCCGGTGAACAGGCAAGCAAAGATGTTATTATACGCAATTTAAAAACAAGTACATTTAACATGCTTTCTAAGAATACGCTTTATATAGTTTTGCTTTATGCGAATTTAAATTTATTCAATTTTTGAGAAATTCGATATTCGATTCATGCGAGTTTTGAGTGACTCCATTTTAGATTTTTGCAAGTTTCGATTTATGCAAATTTTTATTTATGCAAATTTAGATTAATGTGATTTTTAAGTAACGTGAAATTTTATTTATGCGAGTTTTGAAAAATTCCATTTTCGATTTCTGTAATTTTCTGTTTGATTTGTGCGATTTTGTTACATTTTGTTACGATTTTGTTACATTTTGTTACACTGCGGATTTATGCGGTTCTCACTTCATGCTATTTCTTGATTCATTGGACTATACAGTATATTATCATAAAACGTCTGTAGATGCCAGTATACGTTCAATTCTCAGCTCACTCACTCACAAAGTCACTTACAAACGAAGCTAAATATAAAGCGTATAAAAACAGCAATATTATTTGACAATACTGAACGATAGACTACACTGAACTACTGTGCTGTGATAACTGAATACTGTGATAAAACTCTTGCAGCTTGTTAACAAATATGCACATTTCAGACCTCAAGAACTCGCCATTTGGTCACCACTACAACCATTTAATCTAAAAAAAAAGAAATATTAAATAAAATATCACCGCAAATATCTATCTTTCAACTCAATAATATATAAACATTGGACGACCAAGAATCATCATTGCTCACATCACTTTTCGCCCATCAATTTCGTGAATAATGGATGAATCACAAGCTTAAGAAATCGGTTTTGTCAGAACAAACTGCAGCACATCCCTGAAGCAAGTGGATGCAATCAATTATGAAAATCACGATTGAGAAAAGTTCGCTAGGATCGGAATTCAATTGGGGCCAAGAGGTTACATGGTTGTTAGATCCAGAGCGTTATTCACAAATCATCGCATTTTTCTTTACTTTTCTTGATCAACAAGATTTTATTTTTGTTGTATTTTTCTTTTGAGAAAAAAAAGTATTAGTCTATCACCCGCTGTGCACTATCTAATGAATCTATGGCGAAAACAACAAAAAAAAAACTGCTAATTATATTGGAAAATTGAATTAAGTTGCAGAATGCACGACCTCCGAGTTCTTATCGATTGACAAGGACAGACAGATAATCTATTAGAAAATCATTCCCTTCAAAGAAGTTTACTTACTTCCAACCAAAATTCATTGTGTTCAATTTTTAACGCCTCAATTTGGAACATTTTCATTGAGCAAATTTGATTACCTCGACAAACCCAAAACACCAAAACAAACAAAAAACACACCAATGTTTGGACATCGTAATTACATCTCAAAGAGCATATTGATGATCGCTTCAAGTGACATAAATATTTAATTAAAACAAGGAATTTCGGCTTTAAAAAACTAACTACGATACTCTGTCACTTGATAAACACACACAAAAAAATGGGATTTTGACGGTTATTATTTTATTGACAGTTATAAGCTTCCAACTTTTCATCAGCATTCTTATCATTACCAAACATTGAACATTCTTTTTTGTGATAACTTTTGAATATTGTTTTATTTCATATTGTTTCATTCTTTTTTGCAGTTCGATCAGCACTTTTTCGAATGAGTATGTTTTATGGAAAATAACTTTTATGCGCTCAAAAATAAAATCGTATGCGCTAACTTCCTACACTGTAAACTTACATTGAAGATGGGTCTACATTGATTCAGAAATTAAAGCCTTATTTTATAT
>JAQIWH010000995.1:0-36864 GCA_034695005.1 Cryptops parisi | reverse complement strand
TTATGGAAAACTGTGCCTCATATATGGGCTTAGCTAGTGCTGTCAATAGACAAACTCATACCTGCCTAAAACATACATACATGTATATCACTTTGAAATTGGGCACCTAATATGTGACAATCAATGCGTTGCTTAATACTTCTTTTGCCATTTACTCAAAACTATGAATTTTTTACATGCAACGTTATTCCGTGCAAGCCTTCAATTATTTTTTTAAACTTGTACCGGAGTATTTTTTTAAAAATTTTGTTTCAATTAATACTGATTGAGTAGCACAAGATCCTGCACGTGGTCATGGTTAAACTCAAAATTGGTCATGTTCATTTGTTGAACTTGGACACACGTGGGTTGTTGTTGAATTTCCAATTCAAGTTACAAATACAATAACGAAAATCAACTTTTTATAAGACTTGGATGGGTGATCCATTTTTTGAGAAATGGTACCATCACTTATCTTATAATTACGAACGTGCTTATCGAGTTATGAATTCATGAATATTAAACGTTCCAATTTAATCACCGAAGCGTTTCCTGACTATTACGAAACACCATTTCTGCTTTTAACCCTCTCGTACATTTTCTTTTTATATGATTTTTTTTTTTGTAAATTTTTTCTTTATCGGGGCAAGGTCCATTATGGTGGTTCTCTAAAGATTCAAAGACAAACTGGGGGAACGAAAGAGGTATATTCCCTTATTCCCCCTATTTCTCCATTTTCTCTTCTACCCCCTCTCTCACATCGCTCTTCACCCATCTTGATCCTTTTTTTTCCTGCTTTTCCCCTATAGCCTTCATGTTGGCATGAAACTAAAATCCCCCGCAGGAATTGCAAATGCCACCCGCCGGTGGTATAATTCATTTGCATAACACGCTGTTCTCTCTTCCGTTCTACACCCCCCCTTTTGTGTCCCTCTTTTTTTTCTCTCTTCTCTTATTCGTCCACGTTGTTGTTGCTTTTTTGGTTTTTTCAACTCATTTCGCTCCTGGGCTCTTTCCTCCTAGCCTATTCAAATGCTACCAAGCCATTTTTGCTACAATTTTGCCACCGATGAAGGCAAAGTGTCGGCACCATAAATATATATGAAAAAAAAAAACCGACCCGGATGTAGGGACGTTGGGGAAACAGCGCCGAGGAGCCAAAGGGTTCGACGGGAGAAACTGATTTTTCGAAGGAAAATTCGATTTTCAAACAGCATGCTCGTGATTTTCTAGACATTTTTTTATTCCAGCTTAGTGGTTTGCGTCGTCGTCACTTTTATACATATATATATATTTTATTTTTTACGTTTTATCTATTTTTCATTCTGTTCTATCTGCGAAATGTTGTCGATGTGCTTATACTAGTTCTGAAATTATTACCTTTCCTGTATATTTACACACGCATAGTTGTGTACTATAGTATATGGAACATGACTATTATGTTCGATTTTGTTGCGGTTTCGAGTGGTTTTGAAATGACTTTTAGCTACTATAAAGTAGGTAGCTAAACAAATGATGAAAAACGACTTAAATTTCTCACCATCATCTTTACGTTTTTGGTTAATATTGTATTCTTTAATGGGGATTGTGTTAAACCATAATAAATTAACTTATTTTTTTACAGTTTCTGAATTAATGCTCGAAATGAGGTCAATAAGTCGTGATCTTGGCATAGAATAAGAATTATATTGTTGGACCAATTAGAAAAAGTTATACGGTATTATGAACCAACTGGAATAGCACGCAACCCTATGGGCAACCGTACGCAAAATCATTGTTTTCTCATATTTTTTTTTTTTATTTGTGTGACTTGGTTGGCAAAAAATTGACGTCATGGTTGTTAAAAATTGCGTGTCAGGAAGCCTTTGAAGAGATCACGTGCAATATAATGGTAAGCCACATTTTTTCCAAAAAATGATATTTTTACATCAAACTGTTCCTCACCCTCAGTACTGCTTCTATCTTTACCACATCCTGAATTTCCCAGAAAATGGCAGCATAGAATCACCCTTGCATACCCTAACATAGAACCACCAAGCATAAAATCACCCTAAAAAATGTGGCTTATCTTTATATTTTCCGAAGCCCTTTGTTTCAAATAACTTCCAGTATACTTGCAAATCATAAATAGCGTTTGAGTGTACTGTATAATTTTTTTTACAATTTTACAGATGGAATGACAGAGTTGGTGTTTCATGATTGGATCGTTTAACATTAAGCTACGTTTGCCATAACGTTTATTTTACTCTTTTTTACACGGAACCGTTATGTGGGATTAGCAAAAGGCTTTGCCATACGTACTGCATATAGAAGAGAGCTAGAAAGTTGATCTCGTTGACATTCAACGTGAAAATGTACAGCATACATTTGCATTTAACTAATTGCGCATAATTATGAAGCCGAGAACTTAGAATTGTATAACATTTCGTCTCTCCTCTCTCTTTTAAAGGGGGGTAACGTTTCGGTTTACATAAATAAAGAGGATGCCCTTGTTGCCGCCTAAAGGGAATAAATTAATGAGCTAATTGACCAACCAGTTTTAACATATAAAGCCGTGAATGGGAGCCAACTGATCCATTAAAACGGATAGACATCGCAAGATTGAAAGAGATGCGTGATTTCAATCATTTCAATCAACCTCAAATCGAACCTGTAGCTGTTGATCCGTGAAGCGTGTAAACTCGTCACAATACAGCGTTGCAAATGCATCAGGTTGTTGATTGCAATTGCCAATCGCATGGCCATTTTATCTACAAAATTTCGAGTTGTTTAATTTTTTTCTTTCTATTTTGTAAAAGTAGGAATCATTTGACCGCGATCAGTTTCCGTTTGTTGGTTAATTATTCTCCGTTTTGTTTTGAGACTTGGCGACTTTTGCAATGGGAGCTTCACGTGACCTATAATTTCGAAAAGAGAGACTTTAAATTTTAATTAAACCCCGAAAACAATTACCCATCTTCAGGGTTCAAGCTGTCGGAGTAGAAAGACAACCGTCTCTTTTCTACTAGTCTCTTAATTTGATTTTCGACTCTTTTGCGATTTCATTGCTCTTGCGAAACATTTTTCGACTGAATAACAATGTCTGACGTATTAACGTTTTCATTTCACGCTGCAAATCTTTGTTCCGAATGTGTGTGTGTGTGTGTGTGTGTGTGTGTTCAAATATTCATTATGTATTTTGTGTATTATTCACATTTTCTGAAATTCGTTTTGCAAAAATCGATATAGAGAAAGATTACCGAGTAGCTAAATTATAATTATACTTTTCAGAGTTTTATCGATATTGGTAAATGAGCGCAAACTTTCGAATCCGATTATAAAGGTCGCTTGATACACGCAGTGGGTGTATAAATTCAAGCAATTCATGGACAACTGTGACTTGAACTTCTTGTCAACTAATTTACATTGGTTGTGCCAGAAATTGACGTCACAGTTGTCCACTAATTGAAAGGCCTGGTGTAAAAGGGTGCTAAGTAACATTTTTACAATTTCGAGGAAAACGCATTTAAAGATTTGAAGTTGCCTTGCTGTCTATGGGCTACTTCATACATCTTGCACTAATAGCTTTGCACATATTATTGATTTGCTCAAAATTTTGCACGAGGAAGGCAGAATTGCACCTAACATATTTGAAAATATTTGTAAGTCATTTTTGACAAAAATGTCACTTAACACCCTTTTACACTTTTAATTGCTTCATTTGCTACTTTAAAAATTGCGTGACAGGCGGCCTATAAAATACATTTAAAAGTAATTACCAGTATATGTTTTCAAATCATAAATAATGTTTGAGTGTACTATATAAAAATGTTAAAATTTTATTACAAACCTCTAAAAATATTGATTCGTGAAGCAAAAAAAAAATGTAAACTTTGAAATCTAGAAAATAATTAAGACAAAAACTAACTTAAAACTTGGTGTGACTTTTTATTGAAAAAAAAACAACTTTTTTGTAACAGCTTAATACGGTATAATGTACCATTTTTAATGCAGTATATTTTGGCATCACATCAAAGTATATTTGGCTATTGACCAACAACTCATTTAATTGTCGTTTGATTGCAAAACATGTATAAAATTACACTAATGGCTAACTGGTTGTATGGTAGATTACTCTTTTAAAACCCAGCTCATTGTACGTTATAATTTTTTTCATATTGTATTTATAATGGATCATTAATCTTGTGTATTTTTTTGTCTTTTTCAGGTAAGCCCACTCTTGTTTTTTTACTTGTCGAAATGTTGAAATCTTGCTCGTAGAAAATATTAAGGTAAGCAAGAGTATCATGTTTGGAGAAAGTTCTTTCTTCACGGTTGTCAAGGTCCTCACTTTGGGCTTTCTTTTGTGTCACGTGGCGAGCAAATCTTTTGCGACAGAACGAGCTGCGACAAATAAAAAATGAAAACCTTCGCGAACTGCAACTGTTGGATGTTGTAACATGTTTTTGCGATGAGCAAAACAAGTTGAAATGCATCTGCTAACGACGCTCACCATGGTGTTGCTTAGAAATATTTTTTTTTCAGACACGCGTCACTGTTTGGTTTATAATAAAAAAGAGGTCACCGTCAACATCTTGGAGTTGGTGAACGTTGAGAATTTTAAGGTTTCCTTTAACTTATTTCTGTGTAACACTCGAATGGTTGGCAAGTGACGATCATCAAAGTGACCATTTTTCTAGGTTTGGTGTAAAAAAAAAAAAACCTCTTTAAAACCACTAGTATCTTTTTTATACACCAAATATTTTTTTACCAAAAGTTTTTTACACTCCTAAAAAGGGGTTAAGACGTTGTGTACAGTATGTGGGTTTGCTTAAAAAAGTTGAAAAACCATTGCATGTCTGAGAAACGGTATTCGAATTTGATTGCAGAATTTTATCCAGTCGCGACTTTGTGTGTTTAACCCTAACAGGCGCAAAAGGTAAAAAAAATAAGACAAATCGGAACGTCTTAAACCATACTGAACTAAGTCAAAAAACTTGAATTTGAGAAAACGATGAGTGTATGGTTTGTCCATAGGGTTAAATATTTCTATTGGTTCACAGTGCCGTGTAATTCGGTTTAATTGGTTCAGCGAAATAATTCTTAGTCTATAACTACAGTAGATCATGTCTCAATGGCCTCATTTCATGCATTAACTCAGAAGGTGTAAAAAGTGAGTTAGTTCACTATGGCTTTAAGACGATTCAATTGTAAATTGAGCCTTACAATTTCAAACAGTTGGTAAGTTCGATTTTTGTTGTTCGTTGACTTATTGTATTTTTTTTCATATCCATATTTTATGTTTGTGAATACTTAACAAACACGAAGGGTAGCGAAGGGTTTCTTTCGTGAGAGTCTTAATGTGTTTAATCGGAGTTTAAATGCTTTGATAGTCTCGCATTTTAAAGCGTTACATTCTCAACATTTTTTAGGGTTGACATGTTATTTACCTCGATATACTGTCGCTGGTTAACATTGAAATTTTAAGAGGCTGGGTTATAAAATAACCGGGTCGTTAAACGTGGCACGAGAAGGATGTGGGAAGAAGTTATTCGGCACGGGGAAAGGAAAACAACGAAAAATGGAGGAAAAGCCTTTGGCGAATTGGTCATTAAAACGAAAGTTGTTTTTTTTCTCTCTTTGCTTTAATTTTTTTTTGGACAGTCCAATGCCGTAAAGTAAACGTTAGTTGCGTTACACCTTGTCGCTAATTAACAACTGAATCATCATTAAACGCACGCTGAGCTCGCTAGGATTAAGCGAAATGGTCCCAGATGGTTGTTTTTAGGTCCTAAAGGATTTTGTTCTTTTGATACTTTTTCTATGCTATTTGTCCCAATGTCCAAAAAATTTAGCAAAAATCCGAGTAGAAGAATTAGCAAATGGCTTTTTAGGTGAGTTTTTCTGAATTTTTTCACTGTCAACGTTAAAAAGGTGGAAGAAAACAAACTATTTTCTCTTCTTTTTTCATTGTTGTTACGAAATGTATGTTTACCGACTTTTTAGAAACCTTAGTGAGAAAGGTCGTTTCGAGTATCGTGAAAACGGAAACTATAGAAACTCACTGGTTGAGCAGCGTGATTGATATGAGAAGCGTGTTTGGTATCTATTTTCATCGAAATTGAGAAACATGTTTTTTCAATTTAAAAATAGCAGAAAAATAAATCTGTAATGTAGTTATCCACTCGCGAGGTCGGAACACTTAGAAGTTTGGTATTATCTTTTAAAAATCTTTTATGCAAACTTTTTTTTTTTAAATATAAATAAACAAAATTAGTTTCATTATGCGTTTCAAGCTTGCATACAAATTAAGTTAAAAAGATGGAAGTTGTTTGTTTGCATTTTGGTGAAAAATACAAAAAAGAGATTTCGTGTTACGTATCATCTGAAAGATCTTTAAAAAGAAAGTTGCGAAGTTTTGTAAAGTTTTTTTTTTGTTTGTTTGTTTGTTTGGTTTTATTTATTTTTTCACTTTTTTAAGATGTATAACTTAGGCTTTTATTACTTTGTGAGGTGAATTAGAAAACGGGTGGGAAAAAAAAAACAGGAAATAAATTTTAAACCGTTTCCTTCCGCGACATTTATTTTCCAAGAAGGGTTAGAACATTGGAAGAGATAAAACGAAACGACCCCCGCATAAAAAACGGTCCATCTTGTAAGAAAAGAGTTGCCTCTTCGTTTTGTTTACAGCCATCCATGAATCATCTGCCACTTTGTTTTCCCAACAACAGAAAAATAAGGCTAAAGAAAAATATGGACACAACCAATGCAGCTGTTTCACTGAAAAAAGATGGCCAAGTATTGAGAATCTGTTCGGTTTATTGCCGCTATTTTTTATTTTTTAAAATGTTTGTTTTTTTTTAAAACATTGGCGAGGTTGTTTATTATTCGTTCGACCGTTTGGAATAAACTTGAGTTTATATTTTAGAAAGTTTAAAACATGGGTGACAACCAACGAATGGGGCCTGAAAGACAAGATCTTGATTTTAGATCTTATGAGACTTTTCGTGATTTACGCTACAGAGGTGTGAAAAATATATATTTACAATTTTAACACTAAAATGTTTATGGTTGTAAAGATGATTTTTGGAAACTTTGAATTTTACTTTAAGAATGGTATCAATAAGAAATCGCTAAGATGGGGAGGGATAAAGTAATCAATAACAAATCAGTAAGGTTTTGAGTGACAACATTTTGGTTGATTTTTTTAATGTTACTCAATTTGTCACATACTGTACATGGAAAAATAGGCACATGATATGTATGACAAATTAAATTTGGAACGTCAACAAAATTGTATTCACTTAGTTTGTCATTAGTCACTTCTTGTATCCACTGAGGAAACGTTTGTGATATTACCCAAATAAATTGTTTTTAATTAATTAATTTAAATAATTGAAAATAGTGATTGGCACTTTTTCAATTCAAAGAATTTACAGATTTATTTACATATACAGGGTGATTCAAAATAACTTGACTTTTAGAGATGATAAAGGGTATTTAATTAAACATCTTTTAATAATAAACTTTTAATAATACTCCCGCGACAAAATACAAGAAAATTTTAGAAATGAAAACGACATAGTCTTATAATGATTATTACTATCAGTATATATTACTAATACGTCATAAAAATTTTACAATTTTTGTTGTATCTCGAAGTATTTCTAAACTACAGTTTATTTATTATTAAAATATGTTTCATGACAGGCCTTCTATCACCTCTGAAAGTTAGGAATAATTATTTTACCCTGTACAAAATATTTTTGACAATATAACAATTTTTGTAACATATCTTGAAGCGTATCATTGTATCCACATGGGTAGTTGTGACGTTAAGAACGTCTATAAAAATTTAATGTATATAAACGACATAAATCCAAAATAAAAATAAAAAATCGACGTTTAGGTAGAATAATTTTAATGGTTAGATCGAAGACCTTGATGATGAGTTTCAATCGACTTTTTTATGTCATGGGCTATTAAAAGTTGTTTTTTTCTACGAGTAACGTGGATTTTTAATGTATTTTTTAACGTTTGTAGCAAATTTTCGATGAGCTTTGAAACATCGATTGCGACCCGAATAAAATGAGGGTTGGTTGTACTCTGTTTTATTTTTTATATTCTTTTTGGGGGGCCTAAGGCGTATCGTCTCGTCGTCCCATCGCTCGCCTAAAACTCCATAAAATTTCTTCTTCCCAAGACAGCTAGGTTGAAAATCCGAACGGATTAAGGTTTTCGTCTTTTCCTCTTTTTTTTTTCTCCTTTCTTCACCGCCGAGGGTAGAATGCATAATTTCTTAGACTTTTGGAAATGCGATTGGTAGTACTACTTCTACTACTACTATACTTCGAAGAAGTAGTAGTAGTAGAAGAAGAGGAGTTGGATGGAAGCTTTTTCGTTTTCCCACTCTCTCTTTTCTCTCCCATCTCGCATTTTCTCGCTTTTCTTTACGATCGCCTCTCGGTGACTGTTCTCACGCCCACAAATTACCATTGACAGCTTAACGACCCGAAAATCAATAGCAACCTCTCATGATGCCGAGGGGTCTGGCACGAGCGAGGTGCGATGGAGAAAGATGAAAGGGAAGAAGGAAAAAGAAGAAGAAGAAGAAAAACACTCACATACCTAGCCAAGTGCAGCGGTTGTGGACTGGAGTTAAGTTTCTTGGCGCGCGACGATGGATGATTTTATGACAACTAAACTGAGTAGCCAAATGGGATTTTTCAGTAGACACTCGTTACCCCCTATTGCTTTGACGATGACGAATGACGGAGGTCGCACAACAATGGCTAAAAGAGTGTGTGGGCTTTGACGAGAATCTGTTTTGAATTGGTGATGATGACTTACGAATCGCAACATATCTTCTTTTATAGTGTTCTTTTTATGCATTTCGTACAAGTAAAGTTGACAGTAATTTAGATTTTATTTAATACAAAATAGAGAGAGGAAAAACTTCTTGCCTTACTCGTGCACACACTTAATAATACCCGATGTTTCACCATTTTTTCGAAAGGCTTCCTCAGGGGATACAAGACAAGAAACACAGGACAAAGACACAAGCAACGTTTTGTTTTTGTTTTTTCTCTATTTTGTATTAAATATGTTATTCAAGGTGCAGAATTTAAATTTTAAAATTATATTGTATACAAGTTGACCAGTCCTCAAAATACGAAATATAGAGATTTCACATAGTACAATATCATGGGTAGTTGTGATTATGTGTCGGTTATACAGGAAAACCTTAAAAAAAGCTATAGCAAAATGGCGCTGTGTGATGCTGGAAAGCTTTAAGAAGCTGTAGCTATTGCGCTTTATGATGCTGGAAAGCTTGAAAAAGTTGTAGTAAAGCGCTGTGTTGTGCTGGAAAGTGAGATCAAATTGTAGCTATTGCACTACTATTTTGTGATGTTGGGAAGCCTAAAAAAGCTGTAGCAATGGATTATGTTATGCTAGAAAGTATGATAAAGCTGTAGCAATACACTGTGTTATGCAGGAAAGTCTGACAAAACTGTAGCAATGTGCTGTGTTAATGCAGGAAAGCCTGAACCAGGTGAAGCAACGAGCAATGTTATGCTGGAAAGCCTGAAACAGCTCTAGCTGTCACGTGTTGAAACGCCGTAGCTTTCGTTGTACTCAGTAGGAACCGCTACAGATCAGTTAAGCCCATTTCACACGTCAAACATTTTCAATCAAATTCCAACTATTTTAACTGTTTTTCTGACGTCATACTTACACCCGGGAGCGTTTCGGTGCTTTTGTTGTAGTTCGTTGTTTGATAGAAAGCACGAAAACACGCCCGGACTTATGTATGACGTCAGAAAAACAGTTGAGATCAATGGAATTTGGTCGAAAAAGTTTTTTACGTGTAAAATGGGCTTTAGTGTATGTACTACGTAGCAGCTCAAACAGTTGGAAAGTTCAATTTTATTTTGGGGGTGTTGCGGAAGATGTGCTCACGTAGGGTAATATGTCCTTAATTTGTGATTGGCTAGATGGAGGTATCGAACGACGAAAACGTTATCGTAACTGATAAATTGGTAGGTCCGTTTGGCACCGTTTGGACTTCCTTGAATTGTACCGAGACTGGGTTCGATTGCACTTAATTTGCTTCTTTTCGTAATACAAAGCGAAATGCGATAAGAACGCCTGATAAAGCTTCGCTTCGCCATCTCTTTTGTTGGACCGTCGTTTAGCGATGAAGAATAAAACGATAAGAGATCATCTCCAAGTGTTAGTTGGAAAATGACGACACGATTCCTCCTCTTCAGCGAATGCGTATAAAAGTGGAAGGACTGAGAAAAGTGAACGAGTTGAGTTAAACGTACTAGAAATTGTCTGGAATCGATGCTGTTGCTGGACAGATAAGAGACATTTAGCGATGGAAAAGCTGCGCTTGTCAATAGTGATAAAAGTCACATCAATGGCAGTTTGGTTTTAGTCTTAAGGTGATAAAGTCGAATTAAAACTGTCAAAAGGCTGGAAAAATCGTAAAAGTTATAAGGTGTTGGTGACATTATATAACGAGCATAAAGATCGTCATGCTGGAATGATGTCATTTACAGCACAGGTTGACGACGATGTGGATTAGGTAGGTTTAATAGTGCATTATAGTGGCCAATTTATTTTTATAAGATCCAACGGGTTTTGAGTGTAAACTTTGCATGGTAAAAATTTTACGAAAGAATTGGGAACTATTTTTGTCAAACAATGTTTGCAAGCTCGACAAGTTTTGGTTGTTTTTTTTTTCCATTTGTCAACTTGTGTTTTTTTGCATTAACAACTCACTGACGCTCGGTTGTCGAAATGGGCATTTCGTGTAACGTTGGATAGATCGTTCTTCAGGTTTTTATTTTTATTTTATTTTTTTTCTCTATTCTTTTACCATTGTCACAAGGCGTTCACTTTGTCCCACAGTTACGAGACGGTGCGAGAAAATGTTTTCGGTGACGGACCAACATCAATATTGCATTACCAAGGGAATGGGTTTCGGATCACTGTTCTGTGGATTTCCTGTTTTTCACATTTCACTCTTGACTTCTTTTTTTTTCGTTGAATAATAGGTGAGAAAAGTATTTTGTGAAAAATAAAAAGGTTTAACTTTCTGATTGTCACCTTGAAAATTTTATCTCCAAATGTTGCTTATTTATAATGAAAATCCGTACTACAAACTACAGAACTAAGTTTAAATAAGATTTTCTGATAAATGTATTGAAGTTATTTTTATTTATAATATTTCTGAATTGTAAAGAGTAGAATCTTATTTTCGCTATTTCTATACAACGTTGTTTGCTTACCATTTTGAGCGAAATGTCGATTATTTCGAGGAATAGGAAAACACGAAAACACTTTTAGTAGATAATAAATTATCCGTCCGTCGGTTATGAATGAATAGTCTTACGTCAATCTTCTTACTATAATAACATGAAAGGATATTGGCGAAGGGATTTGGACCGGATAAAATGTACTAAGGGAGTATTAAGGATAGTTTCGATTATTCGATTTCAAACGAAACTAAAAAGCCAACCGAATAATCGAAATTTTAGATAAAATGTTACATTTAAATTTTAAAATAAATAGGAATGGAATTAATTTCACTCTAACTTTGAGTGAGAAGACCAGGGCAGCATGCTTCGACATTGAACGTTAGTGTTTAGCACCACCGAAGTGTGTCACGTGATGTGATTACGGCAAACATATGGTTTAGGCATTGTGGGACACACTTTGGTGGCGCTAAGCACCAATAATCAAAGCCGAAGGACACAGCCCAGTTTTTAAGGTTTCCTGACACGCAGTTTTTGGTGTGGTAAGTGGAGCAATTTGTGAACAACTGTAACGTTAGCTTTTTGCCAACTTTTCATTGGTTGAGCAAGAAGCTGACGTCACACTTGTCTACAAATTGCTCCACTGACCAAATGAAAAAAATGAATGTATCAGGAAACCTTTAGGTACTTTTAAATTGAGACTTGGAAAATATTCAAATTGCAATGAAAACTTGATCTTATTAGTAACTTCCACCAACAAATGAAGAGCTTTTTTCCAAAACGTCTGAAGTCCAGGAAATAACAATTTTTCGGGAAACGTTTTTTTTTTTTATCTATTTGACATTTCGCTTTGCAAATAAACTTGTTTTTGAGACTGCTTTTCAGTACGAAATAATGTGTTGATAGTCTTGAAAATATCATATTTGGAATCAGCAATGCACATATAGTTTTCAGAGACTTTTAGCTTAAATATGATTTAAATTGGAGTTAAAACGTTTTGGAAATAAGCTCTTTAAATACAACCCCACTCTGAGTGGACCTAATTGGTATAGCATTTGCACGACAGCATAGTATGTCAGATAATTGAAACTCTACTCAGCTGGAAAACGTACGAAGTAGATTTTGTTTTAAAGTTAAAGCTTTATGTAAAACAAATCAAATGATTGCATTGGTAGCTTCTCACAAAAGTCAATGAATTCTAGTATTCGAGGTTTTGACAGAATATTGATCGGTCATTCGGTTGACTCAACTCGGAACATTTGGAAAGTTGGATTACATTATCATCGAATAAATCGATGATGTACTGGATTTTTATTTCCAAACTGTTTCTTCTGTAAACTGGCAAGGAACGCTAGTAATGGTAATTATTTTTAGTCGTCGTTCCATTGAATTGTTTTGCTCCTTTAATTCCGACCAGTGGGTTTGGCAGCTGCAAAAATAACACCGCTTGTCGCTTGTTTTCTTTGAAGGTGTTGCACGTGTGCCACGTCGATAGAAAGGAGGGGGGTGGGGGATTGACGCCAAGAAAGTAGCAGTGAAGTAAAATGGAAGGGGGTGAAAAGCAAGCACGTTGATGTGTATCCTGGCGCGATCGTAAAAGGGTTGTGATGTGCGTCCACGTTGTCGTTAGATGTTGGCCCACCAATCGAACCACAACTGGGGCCATGTTGGTGTGACACAGGTGGCTCTTCTCGTCGCGAACCCCCACTCACATTATAGTGGTCGATGTTGTTGCTTTTTCACTGTAACACGTACCATTCTGCAAAAGATAAAAACCCGAAGAAAAAAATCCAGTACTACCTCCTACTATCTATTGCATCTGTTGCGAGTTGCTTATTCTGCTGGGCGTGGTGGAAAGTGAAGTTATAATGATCAGCAGATAGTTCCTATGAAATGGAGAAGAGTGCGTTGAAGGATAATTGCTATCGATATGGATGTTTATTATTAATGACTCCTACTGAGAGGGATGTCACGCTAACATGAAGTTAGTGTAAGCGGTGCTTCTTTTGTGGTCAAGTTGAATGGTAATTTTTATGGCTATTTCATTTGGTGGTAAGTTGAAAATTGAAAAAGGTACGTTGCACTGGACATTGTTTAACGTGTTTTGAGTGACACTGCATTAAGAAAAAAGTGTCGTAAACACGTAATGACATTTTCTTGTTCATGACTCGTTCACCTGTTAGCAACTCAACAATGGGGGCGACACTAGCGACAAGGATCATATTCTTAATTTCTGCAATTGATAGAAAGTTTGAAAGTGGTGATGGGTTCTTCTTTGAATCTAAAGGAGCGTTTACACGATGATAGTTTTTAGATTTATAGTTTTAGCGATAGTTCTGTCATTACAGCAACTATCGCCAAAACTATCATCGTCTAAACAACGTTGATAATTTCTATCGCGTCACTGTAGCGACAATTACTATTTCTGTCCATGATAGTCTTGGTGATAATTGCTAAACTATCATCGTAAAAACAACGTGATAATCAATGTTGCATGACAGTTACTATCACTATAACAGTATCTAGATAGTTGCCAGCTATATCATCGTGTAAACTACACGGTGAGTGGTCGATACCTCTCGATTCTCGATGTAAGCGATAACTGTCAGTACTCGATACTTCACCGATAAGTATTGAGTATCGGCTTATCACTCATACTCCATTACACTTTCACATTTCAAATCTCGGGATTTCTCGCCATTTGTTAAAAAGTATAACCACCATGAAATTATCAAATTAAATTTTCTCTTAAAAAACAAGGATTAATTTTATTAGCAAAACATAAAGACATAATACAAAACAATTCAAAGTATCAAATCAATAATTGTAATCTTTACATTACAAACTTGATGGCGTAGAAGTCACGCAAGCTTAGCGCTTTTTGATAGAACACGTATAAATTCACCTTTGAAAACGTATAACTTTGTATTTACATTTTATTTTATCATAATTTATAGTAATTTGATATTTTGGTATAACACGCGAAAATTTCTCTCGGTTAAATTTCTCATCATATTTGACTTGGCATGATAGTTGACATGGTACACTGCCATCGTGTAAACGCGCCTTAAAATATATAATATTTTTAAAAAATCGAGGAATTTGATTTGAATTGAATGTCTCATTAATACCTATGAATAGGTCAATTGTAAATTTTCTCTGTTCCGAATTTGACCCATCCCTAGAATAGGGAGGGATAAGACATTTAATTCAAATTCTCGAATCCTCTAATTCCTCTAAATTTGAAAAAATAATATTTTTCAGATTTAAGAAATTCGACGAAGAACCCATCGCTATTTAAAAGAATGCCACCACTAGAGTTCAAGTTAACTTCCAGTCGAGTGGTCTAAAAAAAATTGGATTGATTTAGTAGATGCATGCTCTTCGTATTTATAGACTTTTTGGGTAACAGTTCAATAAATGTCCGTTTGGAACAACGTATTTCAAGAGAACACCTAGTATTTGAGTATCGGTTGTGCTCGAAAAGTAAAGAGAAAATGGAGCTTCAGAGGGTGATGAAAATTGACCCAGGTTGGAAATGAAAGCCGTTATCGACAAATAGAATGGGCTAAAGAAAACGGATGGTGGGTTGGTATGGTAGTGGTAGTGAAGAAGGAGAAAAGAAGAAAGAAAAATAAAGACGTTGTTAATCACACAAGCACACCTACCCCCACCCCCCCTTTCTCTTCTCTCACTTTTTTTCTCTTACTTTTGCCGACATTGAATGAGTGGGCGTTGGCATCGATTTCTTTCCTTTACTCACCTTCACCTTCGCAACGACCTTTATCCCCCACTTCAGCATTCTATCTCTGTCGACTAAAGCGTTTTTCCCATCTCCTCCCATTCGATGCATACGAAACAAATGGAAGGTTCCTTCTTTTTTTTTCTTCCTCCTCTTTTTACTTTTTCCCTACCCCTTATTTCTTCGTTCTTATTTCTATTCTTCAGTCTAGCAGTGGCTTTAGATGAGAACAGGTGTTAACGGCGGTGCCGTTTGTCAGAGTGGTTCCGTAAATGGACCTAGCGTTTTCGAGTAATTTTTTATTTTTATTTTTTTACTGGAAGGTAAGAAACTTAAAGACGCTGATGGATGGTGACATTGAACGTTAACTTTCTCCTCCTTTTTTTTTTTGTTTGTTTTGAAGTGAAAAGTTAGGTGATGGAATAGAGAGCCATACGCTGTTAGCTGATGAATAACGCACCGAACTATCGAATTTGATCGACCGAATTCATATAGGCTACGCTTCGATGTGGCTATTCGTTGATGACGTCAAGGTTCAAGTTCTTGTTTAGAGAGTGGGTGTAATCAACGAAATTTACGAAAAGACGATTTGTTTTCAGAGTCGCTTTTTGTGACGAATTTCCGTTTTTAAATTGGTTCTACCATTTTTTTTGTATAATACTCAAATAAACTGCGTGCATCGATAGGCCTAATCTACACCTCCTGACACACGCAATTTTATGTATGGCAATTCGGGTATTTTGTAGCCCCTTCCCCGCCCAATGAAAACTGGTTGGCAAGAAGTTAACGTCAGAGTTTTCCACAAATTGTTTGAGTTGCCATATCTAATATTTCAGTGTGTCGGAGGCCTCAAATTCAAATTTTCCGCAACAGACTGAATTGTCATTTTTCGTGTGACGTCACAACTTACCTTTCCTTCAATCATTGCGAATGTTGAAGAAATGACGTCACCAATCAGTTCACGGGTTGTCTTCGCGATAAAATGCTTTCAATTCAATATTAGTAATCAAATTATAATCCAATTCGATAATGGATCAACCTTGCTTTAAATATTGTTAGCGTTAAACGTGGTAGGTAATAACCTTTTTAAAAATGAATTGTGTAGAGTACAGTTGTATATTATAAACCATTTCTGCTCTTCCAGTTGCATTCGTTATTAGTGTAATGCCGAGTTCACTTTAAAAAAAAACTATTAAACCAAAAAATACAAGTTTAGTCAGTATGCGGAAAAAAAAGATGAGATACAGGGAAACGAGCGAACAGGATGAATTATAACAGCAAAATTATACGTGTGGTTAGGTCGTAAATTGTGTTGAAAACATTACCACTAATAAGCACATCCGTTGCTAAATAGAATGAGGTTCGCGCTATAACTTTGTCATTAGTGCAGGGTCGTGTAATTTGTTAGTAGCCTTAATACTACTACTACCCTGCCAACTGGTCGTTTTTGTCCCAAGCCCTTTCCTGTTTGCCTTAGTATTTATTCAATAACGTTTAGCTTCTTGGCAACAACAAAAATACTCGGATCGTTGATACGGCTGACCCTTTTGGGTGCAAGTCTCTTTTTTTGTGTCCATTAAGACGATACGTAGGTGGATGATAATGGCGATCGATGCACCTTTTTCTCAACAGGTCTCAGCTTGAAGTTGTTACATCTTTGGGACATTTACTGTGGGTGTACGTCAGTGTTTTTGGTCTTATACTAGTTTTGTTTTGTTTTTTGCTGATGTAGTTTCGTTTACAGTCTTTCAGAATCGATTGTTTTGTCATCGGGATAAAGCTTTATATCCCCTTAGTTTAACGAGAAAGGGTAGAAAGAGAAACACTTTTCATTGCAAGTGGAAAAGTCGCTTTCTTTAAAAATTCATAAACCGAAGTGGAAAAACACGACTTAGATGATTGTTATTGCAAGTTTTTGGAGATTGGCGACGTTAAAGTTATTTTCGAGCTGTTATTTTTGTCAGTTTGGGAGGAAAAAATACAGTAGAAAAAATGAAAACGTGTTTTAGTTCTGTTTCTGTTCACCGTAGAAATTCATGGAATGGAACGATCGATGATCCCCAGTTCACGTTTCATCGTCAATAGCAAGTACTGTATATCGAGGCATTGATTTTTAAGCAAGTGATAGCGTCATTGGTTTGGAAAAAGCTGATGCATTGCAGTTTGGTCTTCCGTGTTGGTAGTGGTTCCTAAACAGTGGAAATGTCAATGCATAAATGGAACGAATGTTTTGAGAAAAATGTCGATTTGGTAAAAGTTTGATGACTTTGTCCAACTGTAATCGGCGTCGGCAGAGTATGTCGACTGGTTGGATGCGCTGATTGGATAAAATGAAGTAGCAGTTTTTCGTTTCGTGCCAACGGCTTTGGCCGAGCGGCTCGACTGAATTAATATTTCAGAAATAAATCCTAGTGATTACATGATTGGAAAGCTCGGAATTGGCTCATTTCGACTGCTACGCGACAACGACTCTCGTTTCACCGGTTCTTGTTTTCTAACCGCTGTCGCGTGTCATTTTAAAAGGGGGTATAGGAAATGGGGGTGGGATCAGTGTGTGGTAACGCACGCTCCCTGATGAAGGGGCAGTGATCACGTGATGGTGGTGCGTGACGACGGTGACGTCATTTCGTGTCGTGTAATTACCGGACCCCTAGGGATTTTTTCCTTTTGCTTGCTGTTTTATGTTTTCGAAGGTTGCCTTGTACCTTTTAATTCGACACGATGGATTTCATTCGGAATCAAAATGACATCCCATCGATCCAACGGTTTTCTACTTTTCCGAAAATCGATCAATCTTACCATACCATTTATTCCTTACAATATTACTAATACTGATTTATTCGTTACTATATTACGTATTATTTAAAATAATATTTAAGATTCACGCGAATTCATGTTGATTTTAGTGATTAGTTGTTTGTTTGTTTTGTTGTTTTGTTTGTCAAATTAAACCCTTTGGACCGTACAAATAGAAATAAAATAAATATAAAAATAATAGAACATTAATTATTATACAAACAAAACAGATTGACGCATCAAGAAAAACATACAAATTTATGAAACCATGTATAAAAAATGGTGGACTGTCCAGTTGAGCAAAATATTTTCCAGTAATGTGTCAATTTATGTCGCAACTAAAACTACCCTAAAGCGGAATATGTTCACCACTTTATTAGTAACGTCAGTTTATTAGCAAGGTTAATTAATTTTTTTTTAATTACAATGTTGTTGTTGTTTTCATCGTGCAATAGATGGATCGAAATTGATGAAAAGCTGGAGGAGGGATGATGGGAACGAGATGATTTCTGTTTAATAGAAATTCGAAGAGAAAGGTTAATAAAGTTGGAGAGATGGAGATCGGTAAACAAAATGTGACACGCGTGTTGCCACACGAGCTCGTAAAGTTATCGATCTCGCCAAAAAAAAAAAATAACGTTAATGAAAAGTAGTCACAACATTGGATAGACCTCGAAACACTAAATTGAAGACGCGATTTTTTAATTCGAAAAACAGACTCTTGGGCTTATTGTTTTTGTTTTTAGTTTTTATTTTTTCGATCTTTGTGAAGTGTTTACGAAACGTTCCTTCAAGTTATATTTGATTCTAGAACTTATTAAACAATATTGTATTATAATACTTATTTTTTTACGTCTGTACTGTTTTTGTAATTGACCAGAATAGTTGCTGGAATTTCATTACTCATTGTACCAAAGGGGATGTATCAGTAGTAAGAAGACGATCAATTATTATTTATTGAAATCGTCTTATCAATGATGATGACGATCGATGTTGTCGTCTTTTATTCGGCGCGTTGAAGCGAAATGGCCTTTTAACGACCGCCATGTGGCGGGACCACCTCCTATGTCCCATCAACATCACGAGCACTTAATGATTATGACTCGACCCATTGCACCTATTTGGTGAGTTGCACTTCGGACACACCAACATACAGATAGACTATCACCAAGGACACTGACATGGACGGGGGGTGGCACCTAATTGTAGGTTTTGAGTTGTTGGTCGTTTTTGTGTTTTTGTTTTTTTATTTGCGTCGCATCCGTGGTCTATTAGCATCAAATGACACACTGGTTCATTCATTCATTTATGTTGTAAAAAAATAGCGGTTTGAAAAAAAAATGGTTATAAAAATGGGGAGACAACAACGGATGTTACATTATTCAGGACCGCAGTTGACTTTTATGGTCGCCGCCGACTGTTCGCCAAGTATGTACGTGTCACCGGTTGTGTTTAATTATTCACCCTTCACTGAAAATAAGCACCTCTTTGGGTTTGAAACGAGTCAAAAAAAACCGAAAACACTTCGCTTTCGATGTAGAAAAGGTGGTTAGAATTTTTATTCAGATTTTTTGTTTTTTTACAATTCATGAGATGCAGACACTCGGAAAAAACGAGCTTATACACTTATATCACGCATTATTTCGAATAAGTGCACGATGTGTACATCACCCTGTATACTACGACACCCTGTATCTCCAACTTTTTTTTTATTTTCATTTTCATTGTCATGTTAGCAATTTTCTTTCGCCTTATTCGAGCAAGTTTTTTTCTCGACTCAAACGTTCGGTCGTAAAGACTATTGAGCCATCGAGACGCGTGATTTACGAATTGATCATTAGGAATAAAAAGGTGACATTTGGATCCGATTGAGCACTTGTAAATTTTTATCGTATATAAAGATTTCCGAACGGAGAGAAAACAAAAGAAAGGTGGAAGGGGGAGTTTGAGGGAAAGAAGTGACCATTGGGTGGGGTTTGACTGGAAGTCCGGCTGTTGCCAACTCGACGTCCACTGCGGTTATGAAAGCGCCATTTTGTGTTCCTTGGTCGTCGTATCGGACGAGCGGTTTGGAGACACGTGCGTCTTACGACTGACCGAGTCGTTGATTTCAATGGCCAACCATTTCCAAGCCGGTTTTTATTTTTATTTTATTTATTTTTTATTTCGACATTCGAGGCATTTTCAGGATTAAAAAGTTAACGGAAGAAACAAAGATGACAAAGAATGACAATATCGTGTGTTTGGTTTCGAAACGTTTAAATTGTTTTGTTCTTCCTCTGAAGTTAATCACTTAAGATTGGATAGGAAACTCAACTGTTGCAAAATATGACAAGAGATGGCATCTTACTCAAGGTTTTGTTATTAAGCAAGTTATTAGATGCTAATCGAAAAACCCGTGATTCGCACGGTGAGTCTTCTACATTTGCAATGGTGTTCGCAAGTTGAATGTATTTTATTTATTTTTATTCATTGCGGAACAGTTCACAGGGAACAAAAGGGACATACAAAAATACACAAAGAAATCAGATACACAAAGATAAAAAAAGAACAATTCAAATGTTTGCGTTATGTATGCGTTGTGTTACGCTGGAAAGCTTCAAAAACTTGAAGTAACAGTTAGGTTTTATGCTGAAAAGCCTGGAAAAGCTGTAGCCATTGCTGTGCTCAGCAGGAAAGTGCTATAAAGCTATAGCTATTTGCTATTTTATGCAGGAAATCTTTTATTGAATAAAACAGCTTGTTTGCTATTTGTGTTACCTTTCTGAAAAACGCACGCTTTTCACGATGAAACCACGCTATTTGCGAGTAGGTTCACGAATTTGTTTATTTGTGATACGACAACTATCAAGTCCTTCTGTATTTGCGACTTATTGTCTTCTCGCACTTGAGATTTGTAAATCTTGCTGAATTTACTTGTTTGCGATAAGAATAATTGAAGGCTTGCCCGGAATAACGTTGTATGTTATAAAAATTCAATATTGAGATTATTATGGAAACCTGTGCTTCGTATATGGGCCTAGCTAGTGCTGTCAATAGACAAACTCATACCTATCTAAAACATACGTATATCACTTCAAAACTTGGCACCTAATATGTGATAATCAATGTGTTGCTGAAAACGTCTTTTGCTATTTACTCAACACTATAAATTGTTACGTTCAACGTTATTCCGGGCGAGCCTTCAATTGAAGAGATTGGGGCAGTAAGCGGTCAGCTCCACTAAATTTTACATGATCGACAAAAAACTGTTTTGAACAGTAATATATGCAAAATGTTTCAAATAAACCATTTGGATTCTACAGATTACTTTGTTAATATATTTTTGGCCAAAAATACTTTACTGGTAATATATTTGTTTTCACAGTAAAGAAAAATGTGAAATGGAGCTTTCTGTTGTTATTTTCTAAAATCAGTACACAACAAATAATAAAGAGCTACCGGACAGCTGTGAAGCTAACTTGGCTTATACACCCAACAATGACTGTCCATCTGTGCTAATAGTTCGGTATCTGAGCATCCGATTGGCTTGTTTTTTTGCACCAAATGACACAGAATTTCGAAACAATTATATCCATTAAAAAAATTTTTTTCGGCAAAAACTGTATCTGACCCGTTACTGTCCCGAGCCCTTCGATTGTAAAGATAGTCAATTTATCCACTACATCCACGACTGGTTTCTTGCAATTTGTGAGTTTTTCTCTTCCCCTCTTTCAATTATCTTCTTGATTAAATTAGCAGATTTAGGTAATATCGGTTCGACTTATGATTTCGATATTCGAATTATGTGCACACAGACATGCGTAAAAATAATGTCATTTATATAGTGTTTTTTTATTTAAATTTTGTCATTATTCTTTTTTTCACTTTTTTTTATTTGATGTCAAGATAGTCGACTTTGTAAAATGGTTTTTTAAAATTCAAATGAACTGTTTTAAATATTCACCCAATGTCATATTAAACTTTTATATGACAACTAGGTAACTGGATGCAAAGTCTGTTTGGAGACGAAGTCATACAAAACTTTCAATTTATGACAACATGGAAAAACTTGTCAAAGAAAGACAATTCGAAGGACTTGTCAATTTGAACTAATACCGATGAAATACAAAAATATGAATTCATCATTCGTTGAGTGATATGTCTTTTTTTTTTAAAACAAATTTTTACTTTTCATTATGTTTCTAATTGTGATAATTTCTATTTGACAATTTCTAATTCTGACAATTGAATATTTGTCCATTCCATCATGTTTCTGTGTTTATAATTTTATCCGTATGAGTTTTATAATGTCGCGAGTGATTTTTCGAATTAATGCTATCAGTTCGAGATTGTCACTGTTTTGTGTTATTATAACGAGACAACGAAAAAGTGCTATTAGCTGAACGAGGGGGAAAGAGTTGTCATTCAGTTAAAAGGGTGGAGATTTGTCGTTTCTTTTTTTTTAACTTGTGGTTCTGAATAAGCCACAGTGTTGAGAGTAAACAACCTATTTTTTTTTCTCTTTTATGTCGCATCGGTCTCTCAGTTGTCACGTTAGTCTAATGGTGTCTCGAGTTTAATGCGGTTAAGGGCAGTGCCATGACGTTTGTTTGTTCGTCAAATTGAACGAAAGCTACTCATTCAACCACGAGCAAACGGGGAAATAATAAGTGTCAGTAAAAAGAGTCTCTTGCGTGTCACGTTAGGAAAAAAAATCAAAAGAAATAGTTTTTTGTGGAGGTGGGAATACTTAAAGATGCACATTTTTTAAAGAAAGGAAAATAAAATGAGGTCGACAATAAGCATACAAAAAATGACTGAATTCAAAATTAATTTTTTATCACATTGTGTTTTTTGTTTTTTGTTTTGGCAGAAAAAATAAATGTTCATTTTTAAATATGTTTATTTTTATTTATTTATTTTATTATTGAGACTATTTAATGACAGGGAATGCGTGCAATTTTAGATTCACGTTACACCAACTCGTAGGAGGATCACGTGATGTAAGTGCTATAAAATTGACTATTAAACCATTCAAGCAACACGTGATCTCGCACTTATTGGTTTTTTCACGTTTATTCGATACTAATAGTTATTAATGGTTAACATTAATGGAACGTATTTAAATTTTATCTGATCGATTTTTCAGTTGTTATTTTGTTGCAATTTTAGTCCTAAAAAATAATAATAATAATAATAATAATAATAATAAATAAATGAAAACAAACTAGTCTGTAGTAATTTTACAACTTTTCTGAAAGAGCGAAATTTTAACTTTAATTTTTTAATTTATTTTATGAAATTAGAGTTTTTAAATTTTTGTTTTATTTTTAATGTAGACGTTTTTCTGTTTCTTTTTCTATTCTGTGGATTGGAAAGGGGGGGGGGGTAAAATAGTGGACACTTTTTTTAGTACAGTCAGGCACACCTAAGATGGGCTTATCTATTGTTGAAGACAACTTCGTCAGCGTTGTGACAAAGAAAAGGAACTAAGGCTGCCAAAAGTTGCTAAACGATCACTCGTGCAACGACACAAACAAATCCTGAACTCGTGATGAACTCCAACTGAGAGAGAAAAGATTAAATTTCCTTTTCTTCTAAAGTTATAAATATAAAGTAGTGAAACAAAATAAGAAAAAAGTCAAACATAAGCTTATAAGCTGGTTTTGTGGAAATAAATGTCGTTGGCTGTGCTGCTGTTGGAAACTCACTAGCTTTCCTGCAGTGCTCCAAAGTCAGGCGTAAAAGTGTTAATCGGGGTCAATTGGGCAAAACGATTTTTTTTCCCGGATAAGGTATAAAAAGTAGCCAAATTTTAAAGATTGACGAGTTGAAAAAGTGTTGATATGACGTTAACTGAAAATTGTTGTTAAAATGATTAATTAATGTGATACTGATGATAGTTTTAGTCTTCGTTTAAAGGAATGCTGTAACATGTCACTCGTCAATTTTTATGTCACTTCGTGAGTTTTGTTAAAAAATTAATAGCCAACTGAAATTGTATTAATGATGTAAGAAACAGTATTGTGTCGCATAAAGGGTTAAATAGAAATATTAGTATTGTTTCACGTGATTCACAACATTAAATGATAGTGTTTGTTTTATTAGTTTCATTGTACTAATTATTAAACATCACACGAGACTACAAACGAATACATTAAAATAAATGTATGTACAGTATATTATATAATCTTATTGAGATACATGTAATTTTTTTCTTATTTTATTACAGTTTATAAATTTTATTTATATGTCTTTATAATAAGTACAATTACACTATGTTTTCTCGTCAGTTTATGGAAACCGATGATGAGAATTAATTAATCTTGCATGTTCGTGAAGTTTCATTAAGCTTTATTAAGTCACTTAAAGTTCGGGACATGTGGATTCAGTTTGGGGTCTGACACCACGGGGGCAGGTTTTCTCGGGTTTCTTCCGTTTCTTCCTTATTCTCACCTTATTATCATTTCTGTGCTTTTTGATTTAATAAAGTCTGAGGGCCAAATGACAGCGTATGGCTAGTCGGTGCCCTCGTAAAAAATGAAATACCTACCTAAGTCAATAAAGAATCATGTATGAAATTTAATCTATTGTTAATGTTTAACTGTTCTTAAATCAGGTATGTAATGCAAGAAAGTTGACGAATACATGCACTGAACAATTTTTTTAAGATCACATATGAGTTAATTTCTATTTTAAATATGACGCTGGATTGTCAACATACGGCATTGTTTTTATTTTTTTCAACCACGATATCACAAATGTGAGGAGGCGATATTTTAAACTCGTTGCTCTTTCGGGAAGTGAATCGTGGCCAAATGTAGTAGTACTGTGGTAGTAGTAGTAGTATTGTACAAGATAGGCTTCGTTGATTTAGTTTATGACGATTCTATTCGTTGTCTGTCGGTCGACTTGTTTCTTTTCCACCCCATTGATTGCATTTTCCTTTCGTCCGCCGGTGGCGTGTGTGTTGGGCGTGCCATTTTCCCATCTCCTTTGCCTGCCTGCCTGCCCTTGCCCTTCCATCCCATTTCCCATGATGCTTTGGACTCTTCCAGGAACAGCTCGCGCACGCCGCCGTCGCCGCTGCTATATATACCGATCGCGTCAGAGCGAAGGGAACGCGAAAGCCGAGTGCGTGTCGTTGTCAGTCTCTCGTTCACGTTGATTCTATCTTCGCCTCGTTCGGCCGTTATCGTCGTCCTCGTCGCCAGTCTTTTGTTTTTTCTCTCTTTTGTATTACTCGCGACGTTGATAATACTATTCGGGGGCGAAAGAAGAAGTAGTGTTGTTATTCGTTCAGTTGTCGTCGTCGTCGTCGTGATGATGATGATGGATGCGTTGTAAGCTCGAAGCTGGGGCCCGTTGCTGAGACGCTGGAGTGCACGCCGGGCACGCCCACGACAAAGACGACCACGACGCTGCTGCTACTCGGTGCCACGTCCTCGGCCGCTGCTGCCCCAGGGTCCGCTTCGGAGGGGCACGCGCAGCCAGGACCAGCCAAACGTCTTCGAAGGACAACCACCACAGCCTCCACCACGACTCGATCGTCGTCTTGCGCGGCGACGAGTGCGTTGCGAAGGAGAAGCACCAGACGTTCGACCAAAGTGGGCCAACAACGACTCCTCCTGCTGCAACAACAACAAGTCCAACTCCAACTACGAGCAGGAGGCGGTAGGCGGCTGCATACACAAGTCGCAGTCTCGAGGAACGGGCGACAGCAGCCGCCGCCGCCTACGCCGACGTCTACGATCACCGCTGCCATCTCTGCTTCTCCCGCAGCTGCGACTGCTAAGAAAGAAGCGGAAGAAAAAGAGCGAGTGATTGAGCTCGACGAATTGTCGCCACCGACGACTCAAGAAGAGGAGGAGGAGGAGGAAGATATAGAAGACATAGAAGACATAGAAGAAGATCAAGCTAGTCCATCTCTACTCGAAGACAGTCTGTCGCCACCTGACATGCCAGCCACCGTCAAGTGAGTCGGTTTCTCATTTCTCGATGGTGTTGTTTTCTTTTCTCTTTTTTTTTTTATGGTGGGATGGAGTTGTTCTTTTCTTTTTGTACAGAACGACAAGAAAAGAACAACAAAGTGAAATCACTTTTGAGTGATTCACATTTCTCAGATTAAATTTGTCCACTTTTGTGAGTTGAGGCGTTGAAAGAGGAGTGGCAGATGTTACTCGACGAAGGCTATTTTCTTTGTAAAAGAAAAAGTCGCATCTTTCTCTTATATAAAAAATAAGGTTATATTTGAAAATGTATATGTACGCGAGATTGTGAACGAGTGTCATCTTTAAAGTAGAAATGTAGGTTACCAAAATATTATGATTCGGGGAGGCTTCAGACAGAGGCACACGTATTCGAACATGTGTGTTAGTTGGACACAACCTTGAAATTGTGAAACTATGATTTAACTATTCAAGTATGTTATTTTTCACCGGATTTTCTTATAATTTAAATATTATTACTAATCTTCGTGTTATTTGAACTGATTACCATTGAACTGGTAAATTTTATTGGGTTTGATTTCTACACGTCACTTTTATAATGGTGAACATGAAAATTTTGTTTCACATATTGTCTTTAAGTACAAGAAGCTCTCTAGTACTTATTGTATCTCAAGAAAATTCAGTTGACATTTTGTTCTAGTGTTGTTAGTCCGAAGCTTGTGTAGACGATGAACAAGAGAACATGAATTCTCAGAAGGAGCTCTTGTCACATTACCGTATTGAAGGTCATGTTTCAAGTGAATCCTTTTTTTTTAACTCAAGAAAAATAACAACCCTTTTTGTCATTTGTGATGATGTTGTAGTCGTTGTCAGTGTAGAAGGCCATGTCGCCGATAATTTTATTGGATCGTTGTCATATCTTTTCTTTGCTGTTTTCGCGACATTGCAGCAGTAGCGAGTACTATTGTAGTAGTAGTAGTAGCAGCAGCAGCAGTGGTAGTAGTGTTTGTAGTAGTAGGGTGGTGGTGGTGGTAGTAGCAGTTGTTGGATCTTCGACCCACTGACAGCAACGTTTTCTGGCAAGTTGCCAATTTCTTCTCCCAACAAGATGAAGAAGACCATGAATTAAGGCAACGTTCGAAGGAGGCCTAACTTACTCTTAAACATTGCGCGTCTTATCGATGAATTTTTTAGCGAGGAATTCCTCAACAAATGCATTAAGGGCAACGAATTTTTTAATAGAGTTTTTTTCTTCTTTCTATTTTCACTTTTTTTCTCCTCCTTTGTCTTCACCCACTATTCCCAATACGATTTTTTTTTTTAATTTTATAAATTTAAATACGCGTGCTTACAGTTTTGCACTTATAAAATCAAGTTAATACAAAAAACACCACATCATCAACAAAGGTGGATTTTTTGTTACGTTTTTAAACCTGAAAGTAGAATTGCTTTGGTCTATGAGAAAGTCAAAGATGTTGAGTTGGGGGAGGGAATAAAATTAAATTGAAAATAGGAAACGATAGAATGCGAAAAGTTGGGGGAAAATAGTGAGGGAGGGTTTCTTTGGCAGTTTGATTGATTATCGCAAGGATCAATGCATAAATCTTGTACTAGTGGGCTATAAAAACGAAAATGGGGAAAGTAAAGGAATGGCTTTTTTTTGTGTGTGTGTGTTAAAAACCTAATAAAAAATGGAGAGATAGTTGACATTTTTATAAACTGAAAACTCCTTCCCAACTTCTGGGGAGGTCATGAGCTTCTTTTACATTGGTTTCCTTTTTGTCGTTGATTTGTTTTTTGTAACCGTATAAAGAACTAATGATAGAAACATTATGTTGATGAAACGTTGCTTTGTTGTTCACCCGTTTTGTTTGTAGGTCAATTAACACGCATGCGCCGAGAACAATAGAATTTTTAGCAAAGATGGGAATAAATGCCAGCAACTGTTCATGTGATTAATTGATCATCAATTTTCATGATCGATTATAAAGGGTCGATAGAGGTTGGTAGGTACTTTTGAGTTCAACTGGAGCACCGACTGGCTTCTGTCATTTCAGACTTTTTTAAATCAGAAAATACAGAAATGATGATGAGGTGAGGAAGATGAAATAGTTTTATGATGCAGGAGAAAACGGGAAAACCACGAGAAAACCTGGTGTCAGAGCCTAAACTGAATTTACATGGTACGAGTGGGAGGCGAACCCGGGCTACTGCCTCCATAAGTGAATGCTTTGACCACCATGCTCGATCGATAGGCATCCTTTATATGATAGAATCTTTTATAGCTTATACAGGAATGACAAAAGAAAGGAAAAGAATGATGATTTTTTTACATTAGAGTTGTAGTTTTTAGATAGCTCGAAAGCATTCGATCTAAGAAATAGAACGTTGGAAGATTTTCAATCTGGATGTCTAGGACTTTCTTCACATTGACGGTGTGTACGTGATGATTGTTTCTGACTTCACATCCATGTGATTTCTCCTATTGGCGTTCCCCCTCTTTTATTTTTCGTCCCCCTTTTTTATGGGTATAAGGGTTAACTTTATTGTGTTGTCGTCGTGGTTCTCTACTGACTACGTGCAACGCAAGTCTCTCATACAATTTTTTCACACTGGTGTCTGCAAGGAACTTGGTGACAAACCTTCTGTGGTTATGAATTTCAGTACGTCCGCGATTGTCTTCTTTTTATGGAATTATTGATCTTCACTGTTTTATTTTATGTACATCTATGTGGATACATCTATGTGTTTGTTTTATTGAAATAAGTTGTCGCTTTGTTTCTTTATTTCTATTTTCATTTATTTTTTTAAAAATCTAACTCTTACTTGTCAGCTCTCGTACTATCAGCTTTTACGTTGAAATTTTAAAATCAAAGTTTGTCATTTGAACAAAACATCGTGTTGTTGTCGTCGTGGCGGTGGAAAATAATTTCGAAATGGCACGTTGATGTTGTTTTTACCCTTTTCGCCAGCATTTTATAAGGATGGCGATGCTACTCGCTAAAGACCATTTCGGAAATCCGAGTCGGGTGTCGCGGTAAGCACGTGCCACTTTTTTTTTCTTTTGATGACAAGCACCTTAAGAGCTGGCTGGCATGGCGAATGCGTTTTGCCGCGTGTTCATATTTCATTCCCCTCGCATCTTAATTGACTTAGATCGAACCAAAGTGGGGGTGTCATCGAAGGCGGTTTTGGGGGGAATGTTTTGTGGCGAGATGCGCTTCGTCTGCCTACGTTCCACCAACGTTGCGGAGCGATATTTATGACTCCCTCGATGGTTTTGCGACGACGAAGACGACGATGACGATGACGTTGATCGTGGCTTCAATCGACTCTTCCACCCCCGCAGCGCCACCGACCAACAACTTTTCTCCCACTCGACAAAAGCACCTGCCGACAAGCAAAAGTGACGTCAACGCGAGGGACACGTTGTCACGTGACGATCGGGAAGAGGGGATTAAATGGAGTTCACCAGAGTAGGTGTGGACCTTTCAGTTTTTATAAGGGAAATATCGATCGATCCTATCACCCGAGTAAATTTTTTTCGTTTAGCACTAGGTGGCCGTCATGGGAACTGTCACGTTAATTGTGTTTAGTTTGATTGGTCAATGACATGGACAGCTTCATCTTGCTAAGATTTCTGGAAGTTATTGTTATCACGTGTGTGTTTGTGTAACTTCATCAATTGTTGTGTTCAATTACAACATTCGTCATTTCCGGTGGAGTTTACACAAAATATAGTCGACCGTTATGTTGACGCAGATTGTTGCCACATGTCGTGCTTGGCAAGATTCTCAAGAGTATTAACTTCACTGTGCGAAGTTGTTGATACCGAGTGTGAGGGTGTTTTCATGTGTCATGCTGCTTCTGTTGAGACTGTCACCAGTATCCAATTTCTAATGTTATATTTTTTTCCATATAGTTATTTCTTTTATTTTTATTTTTATATATTTCGGTCAAAATGACCATTAGTACCAAGTACAAAGTAATAAAACTACAAATTAATACAATAAAAAAAAATATACAAAAAAGAAAACAAAATACAAAAATGTTATGACACACAACCAACTATACAAGCAATTACAAAATTGTTAATAAGATGAAATACAACATTTGCTATATCAACAACCTCAACAACTCAATTCAGCAATATATATTTGTAAAGACAACCATCAAACCTTTTCAAGAGGGTCTTATCATTAACAGTAGACATCGATGCATATTTACGAAGGCGAAAAGGTAACAAATTCCACACATCAAAAATGTTAAAGGGATAACAGTTACTATTTTTATGTTGACCATAATCAGTAAAATTAAATTTATGGCTATTTAACATGCGAGAATGGATCACGTTATCAAATTGATCATTGTAATGATTCAAAGGGTGATCAACATTACCATTGGCAAATCTTGGCATTGTATAAAATGATCATAAATGATATTATATATGGTATAATTGGTGATATTATAAATGGTATAAAATGATATCAAAAACGTATTTCACGTTAAATGACGTATTTTAAGTCATTTGACGTGAAATACGTGCATCGTCATGTGCATGATTGAAAATACCCCTCTCATTATGCAATTGCAATTATGTCTCAAACTTGGCATTTTCGAATATAACTTTTAGTACCGGGGAAACCGTACTTTTGGGATACCCGTCCCAGTATACTATATATTATGATATAATCGAAAGTATAGCCCGATTTTTATTATGTACTTAGGAAGGCTTGCCAGAATATTGTTTCGCCAGGTATCTCATTAACACAACAATCAATCTCTCATTTTTTGAAAGCACCGTGTGATTTAATTTGATGATATATGCTGGTTACTTGTACGATCACTATCATTCAGACGTCCATCCTATATTTTGTACAATTTGGCCAAATATAGAATGGACATTCTATATTGTCACGGAAAAGCCCCGTGGTGGCCTGGTGGTCAGAGCGTTCACCTCTGGCGGCAGTTGCCCGGGTTCGGCTCCACTCGTGCCATGTGGATTCAGTTCGGGATCTGACACCACGGGGATAGATTTTCTCGGGGTTCTCCTGTTTCCTCCTGCATCATAAAACATTTCATCGTAAAACATTTCCGACATTTCATCGTATAGACATCTTGTCGAACAGACATTTCTTCGAATAGACTGTTCTTTACCCTGATACTTTACTTGTTTTAAAAAAATTCCGATATTTATATTTTTAACTTAAATAATTAAGTTAAATAAACGTAATATTTTTGTTTATTACAAAATAAACAAGTTTTTTTAACTTTTGAATAGTGGTGAACAAATAATAAACATTTTCCAACAAATATTCCAAAATATTAAAATACCGGACGATATTGAGATTAAATGCCGGAAAATTAAATTAAAATTTCACCTGCATGATAGTAGATGTATTCAACAAAATGTCCATTCGATGAAATGTCCGTCGACAAAGTGTCCTTACACGGCCCGGCACAACATTCAAAATACAGTGTTCTTATTTTATTCTTAGGTTAAATAAAGACAAGTTTATTTTAAAATTCGTTTAATTTATTTATTTTTTACAAATATTTGAAATGGAATGAATTAAAGGGATACGTTATGGACAAGATATTCCAATCTTGTTCGATTTTGTTTGTCGTTACTACAGGAGCCGCGGCTCCCCAAAGATCAAAACTTGAAAGATGACAAAGTATGACAGACAACACTTGACATTTCAAAACTTGGAATGTAGGTACTACAGTTGTAGTTGTTTTGTTTAGAATTTGATTTTTAACTCGATTTCGAATAAAATAAGAATATTTTGAACTGACGGGTAAATGTTGTGTCGGGTTAATGTGATGTCGGGCAATCGTACTGTCGGGCAAAGATACCAGACCCCTTTTACCGACTACCTGACATCGCAAGGAAAAACCAAAAACACCAAAAGAAAGAGAAATTCGCGGACTAGAACTTGTATGTTTACGTTTTCCAATTTTCGAATGATTAAATCATCATCGCTGTTTTAAACAAAACGGTAAAAACGTCATACATGGGCGGGCCGTGACGTCATCACACACTGTTATTCAGTAAGGGTTTCCATAGACTTGAATTCATTTCACAATGTTTTCACCAACGTAATTTTCGGACATATGGTTTGGTTCTCTTTTGCTTTTAGAAAGGTTTCAGTTTTTGTTTTGTTTTTTTGTGTCACTTTCCAGTTACAGGCAAACATTTCTTCGTTATGTATGACCCCAGAGAACTCAACGAAGGCACAGCCATTGCAATCTTTGCCCTGCACTGGCGGCTTTACTGCAATAAAATGCTGTATCTATGTTACAGAGACAATGTATATGTTGTATGAACACATTAATTTGACATAGTGTCCTAACCCAAGTACCAGTGTTATTCTTAATTTTCTTTTTTTAGGTGGTTTTCCACCTTTCTTTGTTTGTTTTAGTGTTTGTATCTTGGCCCATTTCGGGCCGTTCTAGTAGTAAAATATAAAAAAAAATAATACAGGGATTGTATGCAATGCCTGGCATCTTTTGTATTAAAAAATTTTATTTTTACATTTTTTAGGATTAAAAACATTAGATTTTTATCCTTATTCTAATTAACTTAACACAGTAAGTCCTAACCTAATCTTTTTAAAACGTAATTTTTGAAAAATATAAAAATTGCATTACATTACCAAAATTGAATTTCAGTAAATTTCAATCCATTATTGATACAAATTGCCATTCAAAACACCGGTCATCACCTACAATGATCGAAATTTTTACCATATTAACACTGAGTTTTAAAAATAGTGTAGTATACATAGGCTACCATTAAAAATATGAGTTTCGTTTTCAATGATATTTTGGTTAGAATGGTTATTTTGGTTTAAAAAATGGTTAGAATTTCACAGGATTCAACAACAATACTCTGATTTTGACTTGTTGTTATTTAACAATAAATTTATACAGGATTCTGTTCAAACTTTTCTTCTTGGTAAACGTTTACAATGATACATTTGTGATTTTTGTGAATTGATATTTCTTTTGGTATCAAAATGTGCTTTACTTTCTTTACAGTATACACTGATGATTAAAGGATGACTATTGATGGTTTCAAGTTATTTACTGTATGTGTACATAAAGACTTTGAAGTCCAGTTATCATAACGTGCAGAAGAGTTGATATTGATGATTGTAAAATAAATTGTTCAATAAATAATTGTTCACTTCATAGTCACACCAAGCATTATTAAAGATGTTTGGAAATTTAAATTACCATTCCGGTCAACGGAGCTTTGGTTTCTTTAGTATAATGTTACTACTGACACATGGTGGTGTTCATTGTTGAGTATGATGATAGTTCTTTCTTGCTAGAATGAAAGCATTATGTTATATATCGTGACCATATTATGCCACCTGATAGCACTATGATGGTAGTTCTTTCATTTGCATCCACAAAAAAAATGTTCTTTGCTCCGATGAATGCAAAACCATATTAGTCACCTGTTACATTATCACTTTCATTTAGAATCTTCTTCTTCGTGTAAATTGATGGTTGCTTTTTGTTCATGCAGGGGCCAAGGCAGGGAACATCACAGTTTCTCTGATCTCTGATGGTGCTACGACATCGACAAGACTTGGCATCACACAAGCACCCATCAGGACACCCCCAAGGCCAACCAGCATTGTTCATCACCAGCAATGAACACAAACACAGGATCACCAGAAGCTGCGTCATCACAAATTAGATTCGAAGTCACTAGCAGGTATGTTGAACTTGTGACAATCTACGAATGTCCGTTTGCATCTGGTGATGGTGCGATCCCACTTGCTATTTAACGGGCAACGTCTTGACCGAAACACTAGATCACTTACGTAAGATGTCTTTCTTTATATTGGCACCGTGCCTACAAAGTCTTGGAAGAAACGGGGTGAAGGAAAAGCTACTGGTGAAAAAAAAAAAAATCTTGCGTTGTTATCAGTAGCCAATGTTCAAGCGAGATTGCGAACACTTGATTTCCTCTGGAAGCTGCTTAAGAGCGGATATGGGTTTTTTCCCCCCTTCTAGTTTTCCACTGGTATTAAATAACGCTACCGATAAATGAATAGCGCATGTGTGTGTCCAACTAAAGGTCAATCGTTATCTTTTTTGTAACGATTTTCAAGAATGTTTAATACTAGTACGAGTGGTTCTCAATACTGTGACTCAAGTTTGACGAATTGAATGGTTTTCGATATTTCCGGTAATTTCCAACTTTCCGACTGAAATCATTCTTGTATAAAATTTTCTATTTTATCGATGGAAATTCTATTTCAGTCATTATTGTTTCGGTCAATTATATCGATAGAATTTATGTAGGTAGCATGAGCTATAGTGAAATTTTCAATTGATTTTTCGGTTTATTGTTTGTTTTTTTTTCGAAATTTAATATACGAACTGATTGACTCTAATCATATTAATTAACTCTAATCTTTCGGATCTATGCATAATGTTGATTGGACTGTTTAATACATACTAAACTAAACGTAATGCACTTTTTAAACTTATCCAAACTTCTGGTCATCAATCTATTGTTTTATTTAGTTGTTGGAATCGCTGCTAAATGGAAGGGAATGCAGTGCAAAGTTCGACTTGTTTATCATTGGTTTAGGTACAGTGCAGACCTCGAACAAAAATTGCCCTTCATGCCAGTTTCGTTATGTGCGATTTTGCTATGATGACGGAATGTGATAAATCCTCCCAGATGTTCATCATATGCGAGAAAATGTAAAATTTTCCTGTTATATGTAAAATTTTGCTATGATATGTGAAATGTAAAATCTCCTATTATGCGATTCTATGAGGTGAACGAACGATTCTACATCTGAATTTTATTTTTTATTTGCCAAAATATATAGCAAACTGAAATTGCCCGCCGTAGTTTTTTTCTATTTTTATGAGCTTTTCGACTTATGCGATGTTTTTGGCAGAACGTGATCTTTGCATAAATCCTCGACGTGTTGCCAATTGATTTTTGTATTGTTGTTAACTAACCTGACCTGGTAACTATGTATGAATATAGCTTTCAGGTTAGGTTACTTTAAAATAATTAAAAGTAACTACTTAAATTGTTGATTTTTGTATTGTTTTTAACTAACCCGTGGTAGCTATAGGTATCGATTCTAGTTTAAAATAATGAAAGCGAAACAAATGGCCGTAGTCACTAACGCCACCAGCGGTTTCTCAGTTATAATAAAAGTACAGTACCGACAATTCTAATGTAAACTTAGCTTCATGTCAAACGCTCTATTACAGTAGATTTACTAGTGATAGTGTGTTCCACAATTACCTTTATAACTTCAGTAGGGTTACTAAATGGATTGGAGTTGTTCAAGACAATTTTCGGACATCTTGTGTATTAGCTCCGTGTTGTATGTTATCTATTCATTATTTACATGAGACGTTGGTGATAAATTCATAGACGGGGGCAAAATTCTGTTTGGGAAGAGCGCCATTGGATTTTCAGGCGAAGCAATTTTGCTTTGAGGAGTTTGAACTGCGCATAAATCCGATATTCATAGGTCGTAATGGTGAAAAGTAATTTAGAAGGAAAACAGCCTTAATTCATCCTCCATCTGAAACAATCGATAATGACTAATGAATAATGGAGCGAGGCTATAGGCCAATTAGTAATTCGGCGAAAGGGAAAATTGGGAAATTGTGTCCTTTTCATGGTGTCTCCAGGCTATCGAATAGGATAAAAGAAAATTTTGTTTTCTCTTCTTGCTTGTTTTTTCTTTTTTACTTTTCTTCGTCTTCATCGAAAGGAATAATGAATCGTTTGTAGCACTAATTAATTACAGTATTACGATTAATTGTATAGTTAATTTAGTCTGATGACGTCTTCGAATCGAGTTAGCTCGGGAGCTGATTTACAAGAAAAATTGTTAACTTCCTTCATGTGTCTGTTTTTTGTGTTTGTTTGTTAGTTGATTTTGCTTTTTCCATTTGTTTTAGTCATTTGGGTATACAAATTAATTGTTTACAGTTTATGGTGATTATTTTTTTGTTGATGTTGCGAACGTAAAAATAAAATAATTCAATTATAAAAATGAGTAATCCAATTAACTTTTGTTTGGAATACAAGATTCTTAAAAAAAAAACAACCCGGAAGATATGTTTGTTAATTGGGTTTGGTATTGGATATAACTTTGTGTTTCAATTGTAGTGTTTGTTACTGTTGATGATACCGTAGAAAATGTTTTTAAACAAACAAAAAATGACCTTAATATACCTTTGTAAAGGGTTAATCGAACGTTTATTAATTCTGGTGTTTCCATGGTTTTGATTATAGTCGCAAAACATCGCTGATCCGATTGTACTTTAGGATTGATATCTTCCTTTAAAATCTAACGTGAAGCTTTTATAATACCATAACAAACCGAGTGGTATACCATAACAACAATGTGAGTTGTGCAACGCTCGAAATCCACGTAGATATATCATAATAACGTGGCAGTAAAGCACGATTGTAAACAGTGACTGATTAGCTTACAGAAAATGGAAGTTTTTCGTTTTTCGAGGGGCACTGCTTTTGGCGCTAGTGGTTAAGACTATTTGTAGACTAACCTAAAATAGTGTACCTAGATATCAGTTCAAGTTAACAAACCATTTAAGTGGTTTCAGTTGAAGTTAACTGCTTATTAAAATTTATCAGTAATCATAATATGAATACATTTTTTGTTTGTTTTATCTAACCTAACCATTAGCCACTAGCGTCACACACAAACAGCACCTCTCGGCGAACAAAAACGTTCCTACCAAATAGGGGGATACCAATCGTGCTACAGCACAGGTTACTTACAAGCTTACTGTTATATATTTTTCTTTGGTTGTGTGTTTGTATGTCTGCGCGTGTCACACTTTAAATCTACGGGGTTCACCATAACCATAACGTGAGGCAAACAATGATATCTACGAGATATAGTATCCAAACAATAAACTGTGTGGTGATGAAGAGTAGCTCACCATACAATTATTTAAAACGAGCTGTATGCTCGTCAAAAAATGACGGGAGGCAATTGATCAATTCATAAACATAATTCATCAATTTAACTCATGTTGCTCCGCAACATTCGTTACAGTTATTGTACCCCATGTTGCTTGGCAGCATTAGTGTTTTATCTTTACTTAATCTTGTTAGTTTTTGTTTATGTTTGTGTTGGTA